>SMOI01000075.1:36482-125562 GCA_008000375.1 Poteriospumella lacustris
TTTGCGCCATTCGACCTCGATCGAAGTCTCTACGTCTACGCGTGTACCAACAACGGCTGTGCTTCCTCGTCAGATGGTTGGCTTGTATTCCGCAACGAAGCTACAGAAAAATCGTCGGAACTGTCGCCGCCGCCGCCGCCACAATCGCAACCGGCTGCACCGGTCAAAGTGGCACCTCCGCCACCAGCGGCAGCGATGAAAGCAGCGTCCTCTGCGTGGTCCTTTGACGATGCGGGCAACGGAGATGACGACATCGACGATCTGTTAGCCATGCTGGAAGTACGCGACAAGTCACTGACGGCCTCTCAATCGGCGGGCGATGCGGCGGTGGCAGGGGCAGCGGCAGCGGCAGTGGCAGCGAAGCAGCCACCGACGAGTTCTGCGGCGGTCAAACCCGCCACCGAGAAACTCGATGAAACACGTCTCTTACGCACACGAAAGCAACTGCCGTGTTATGAAATCGACGACTTCGAAGAGGAGTGGGACGCGGCCCTCGAGCACACCGAAGAAGACGATCTCACCGCGAAGGTCGACGACGCCCACGTCCACCGTCTCTTGCAAACGTATTTCCGCGACGAAGAAGACCGCGAACACGTGGACAAGCTCCAACAACAGTTTCAAGCGCGTCCACCGGTCGGAGACGCTGGTGATGCAGACGACGGCGACGAGGACGACGAAGGAGGCGGCAGCGACGGTGACGGCGACGGTGACGACGACAGCGACGACGACAACGAGCACGAGCGACCGACGAAGAAGAAAGGCGGCGCAGCATCAGCATCAGCCGCAGGTACAAGGACCGCTGCGGCTGCGGCTGCGGCTGCTGTGCCAAAGGCCAAAGCCGGCAAAGGCCCGTCCAACTCGGCGAAGGTCGAGCGCTATTTCCACCGCCGCGTGTCCCGTCACCCGCGCCAGGTCCTGCGGTACGCGTACGGTGGGTCGCCGCTGTGGAGCAGTACGCTGCCTCCACTGACGACGACGGGTACGGCGGGTCGCTCCGTCGTCGCCCTCGAGGAAGCGCAGCGTCGGGTGCCGCCGTGTCCCTGGTGCGGCAAGGCCCGCGTCTTCGAGTTCCAACTGATGCCCGGTCTGCTCTCCGTGTGGCCGTCGTGTGCCCAGTTGCCCACCACCGGTGCACGCGGCGCATCTGCCACCATGGCCACTGCTACGACTGCAGCGGCGGCGGAGTCCACCGATTTGGATTTTGGCGTCGTGGCGGTGTTCACGTGCCCCGACAGCTGCGCCCCGCCGGCGGGGCAGGTGCCGTACGAGTGCGTTCTCGTGCAGCCGGCCATCGACTCGGTGACCGCGTAAAAAAGACGGCGGCGGGACATCTGTAGCGTAGCGTATATAGTGGAACGTAGAGACGGCGCGCAGAACGGTGGTGTAATTGAGTATGTACAGACTGTGTCGCGGTGTCGCGGTGCCGCGCGGTGTCCCGGTGGGTGTGTCAGTAGCTGCCGGGACGACGGTAGACGTAGACGAAGACGTCGTCGCGTGGCGACGGCAGCGACCACTTCCACGACGCCGCGGAGGCGGAGGCGGAGGCGGCGGGGTACTCGACGAGCGGCGGCTTCGGCGGTGCGCCGACGATGTCCAACGTCGCGAAGCGCAGCGGCAGGCTCTGTGGCTGGTGGAAGTTGCCGAACATGCTGCCGCGCATCGCGAGCCACAGCCGATCACCGTCGTTCGCCGTCGATGCGTCGGTGGCGCTGGCGCTGGCTGCGGCGTCGTGTCGCGGGGGCAGCTCGTCGAAGACGACGACGACCAGCGCCATGGGCCGCAGCAGACACATCACCGGCCCGTCGTCTGTCTGCGGCCATTCGCTGGCCCCCGTCGCCCCCGCCGCCCCCGCCACCGTCGCAGTGGCAGTGGCAGTGGCAGTGGCAGTGGCAGTGGCAGTGGCAGGCGGCGGTGTCCGGAGCACGTCGTTGCTGAGACACAGCAGCGTGTCGCGTCCGACCCGCGCGGCGAACGGTTCGACCTGCAGCAGCAGAAACGGTCGCTGGTACTGCAACGTCACCGTCGTCGTCAGAAAATCGAGTTGAAACGCCGCCGTGGCGAGTGGATGGTGCGGGTCGTCGAAGTGCCACCGCTGCGCCGTCGCGTCCCAGTGGACGCCCACGAGCTGTGCCTGGACACGCGCCCGGGTCGCGGCGACGCCCAGCAGCCGATTGAAACCGTTGCGCAGCATCAACGCGAGATGGTCGCCGTTCCAGACGGCGGGTCGTTCGGCCTGCGCGATGCGCAAGAAGTGTTCGTGGTGGCCCAGCAGATGCACACGCACCTGCCCCAGCGCCGCCGCCGCCAGCAGCACGAGCACATCCTCCGTCGTCGTCGCTGTGGTGACGTCTTCGCCACCGCCGCCGCCGCGGGTGTCGGGCAGGTAGAACTGCACGACCACCGTCGCGTGCAGCAGCAGCTCGAGGACGTCGCGACGTTGGGTCCCGTCGGCCCAGTGGACCACCCGCGCGACGGCAGCGCCCGACGTCGCATCGACGAGCCGATCGTCCGGCGGGAGACCCGCCACAAACGCCGCCAGCGACGGACCACCCACCAGAACCAGCATCGGCTGCAACGGGGCGGCAGCATTGACGCCACCGCCACCACCGTCGAGCTCGTCACGGAAACGCGCCGCGTAGACGGCGAAGTCGCGTTCGACGAAACTGCGTCGACAGAGCTGGCGATGCGCCCAGAAACAGACGAACACCGCCCACTGCTTCGTCGTGTTCCCGTGGAGAAACAACGTCGTATCGTTGCGCAGCCCCATCAAATGCTGCGTGCGATCGCGTGGGATGCACCGGTCGCCGAGATCGTCGTCGCCGTCGCCGTCGTCGGTGGAGGGGAAGAGCGCGCGAACGCGGTCGATTTCGAACGCGCTGCGGTGGAAGATCGTGTCGTAGCGGGCGAACTCGCCACACGGCGGCAGCACGCCGCCCGTGCGGGTGTATTCCTCGCGGCACTGGCGGGCCCCGTCGGCGTCGATGCCGAGCAGCAACAGGCCGCGCTTCTGCACGACGGCGAAGGCGGCGGGGTCGTCGCCGCGGTCGCTCATCAGCGTCAGCAGCCCCGTCGACGTTGTCGAGGCGAAGGGCGACAACGGCGACTGCTGGACGTGGAGCGGGAAGGGCAGCACTTGCATCCACCGATCGACGTCGTCGAAGGCGCTGCAGACGGCCACGACGACGTGAAACGTCTCGACGGCGGCCACCGCCGCGTGCGCACGCCACTGCTCCTCGGCGACGACGCGGGTCACGTGCATCCCCTGCGCCTCCATGTACGGCAGCAGCACCGCCTCGACCAGGTGCTGGTAGTCGATGTGGCGTACGAGGCGAGGGGCCGAGATGACCAGCGCGCGCAGCGGGTGGCGGCGGGTGGGGCGCGGGGCCACCGGCAGCGGCAGGTGGAAAAGGAAGTTCTCCATGCTCACGACGCGGTGCAGCCACGTGTGCTCCTGTTCGATGCGCTGCCGTGCGCGTTGTCGCCGGCGGGCCGCCTCGTCTGGCGGCAGGGCCAAGAGGCGCTGCAGTTGCTGGGTCACCGGCTTCGACGCGTTGAAGAAGCTGAGCACGTCGCCGAAGGCGCGCTCCAACGTCAACGAATATTCGGACAGCACCAACGCGCCGCACGACAGCGCCTCGAAGATGCGGTTGTTGATCATGCCGAAGTCGTCTTGGCTCTTGATGGTGCTCGCGAGGACGACGTCGGCCCGGGCGTACGCCTGCGCCAGGTCGTAGCGAGGCAACGTGCCCCGCCAAACGTCACGAAGCTCAGGATCGGCGCCCCATCCGGTTCCATAGAGATGCAAGCCCACGTCCTTTGCGGCTTCAAGCATCGTCTTCAACGCGGGTTTCACGACGAGCATGTGCCCACCGGCGCCGACGTACGCGGTGGCCACCGAGCGCGCGACGTCGGGGCGCGGCCGCATGACGTCGGTGTCTGCCGCCAGCAGCTGCAACGATCCGGGGATATGCAGTTGTCGTAAGAGCTCCAGTACTGTCTCTGAGTTGGTCATGACCCCGTCAAAGTCCAGCGCCAGCAGGTGGTCGAGCCCCGGGTACGACGGGTCCAAACAGAAGAAAACGACTCGCACCGCCGGCGCGTGGTTGCGCGCATTGGCGATGAAGTCTCGAATGGAGGGGAACCAGCCCTCGATGATGATGTAGTCCCATGGGACATCGAAGAAGCCCTCGTAGGCGGAGGGATAGAAGACCGTGACGTTGTTCACGTACGGTCGCTGCGCAAACGCTCGACGCAGCCCATCGGTGGTGATGACGCTGCCCACGATCTTTTCCTTATCGTCGGGTAGCACTTGTGCATGGAGAGCGATATTGATCTTGCCCAGGCCGGCTACTTGGAGGCAGCCCAAGTGCAAGTACAGCACCAGAACCAACAATGACCACCACCGTAGCATCTGTGTTCACTCGCACACAAACCTCGCTGAAACTTCTTCGACAATATCGCTCAGGAACTTGCACGACTCTCGCCCGTTAGCTCGTTGGATCTGCGCTGCATATGGAATGTAGATCTCCATTCAGGTCAAGCAAAGTCTTCATTCACCCGTCGGCCCGTCGGCGCTCCACGCTGGTGACGATGACGAAGCCCAAAAATGTAACGGCTTTTTGTCCCCGCAAAAGGCGTTTCAAATACGGTGCACCAGCCGCGATGTTCACCATCATCGACAAGAGACTCGATCACTCACTCGACTGTATGGTGTACTGCACCGTCACATTCACGGTCTGGTTTCCTGTTCATAGAAGGCTTGGATAGTATAGTTACACATCGATATATGCATCAGTTGTCGTTCCAGTAGTGGCCCTATTCTCGGTGTGGATGGTTCTGACCGGTACGAAAGGGATACGGTTCATATCGCACACACAGTGCTAGACCCCGGTGAATGCCCTCACGCTTTCGCGGAATCTACTGCTATTGCTGTATTCACATTCTCTTTGCGCTGTGCATTTCGAAGATGGTCGTCTCCTTTACGACCGCGAGAGCGTTCCGTCGCTCTGTGGGGACGACGCTACGGCGCTTCAGCAGTTCTGTCGACATTGGCGATCGGTTCGGTGTGAGCTCCTGCACCATCTTTGATCGGCACATCTACTTTAAACGCGACGATTTGTTTGCGTTCCCGGACGCGCCACATGTGACGGGTAACAAGGTCCGCAAGCTGCATCAGCTGTATCACGAGCAGCGCCTACCGCCCGTCGTCGTCAGCTACGGCGGCGTACAGAGCAACGCCATGCGTGCTTTGGCTGCCCTGTGCCAATTACGAGGCTCTTCGTTCGTCTATTTCAGCCGCCCGGTGCCTGAGCAGTTGCGGCGGGACCCGATCGGCAACTTCGCGGACGCCTGCCGCGCCGGCATGCGCCTCGTGGAACTGTCGGCGGACGACTACCGAGCCCTCGCGTCTTCCGGTCAACTGACCCCCGCCGCATTGGACGCCTGGGCACAAGAAACAGCCCCCGACGATAGCAGCGCCATGGCCCCGTCAGAACCACTGTTCGTCTCACAGGGCGTCGCCGACGAACTGGCGCAGGCCGGCATCGACCGCCTATGTGACGACATCGCGGCCTTCATCGCGGCCTTCCAAGAGACACAGCACGATCCCCGCCCCTGGAAGGTTCTTTTCGCCACCGGCACCGGCGTCTCCGCGTTCTTCGCCGCGGCCTATTTCCATCGCCATCGCACACCCGCCGAGGCGATCGCCTTGCCCTGCGCCACGTCTGCCGCCACCTTGCGACAAGACCTGCTTCGCTTTGAGCATCGCCTGCTGCGCGATGCATCGAGCAGTGGAGGCGTCCTACCGACGGTGCTGGACACGGACCCGGCCCCACGGCGACGCTTTGGCGAGGTCTATCGCGAGCACTGGGACCTCTGGCGAGCGCTGCAGCAGCAGACGGACATGCCCTTTGACCTGCTCTACGCGCCACGCGCTTGGGAACTTCTGCTGGCCCACGCGGCGGCGGCGGCGAAGGCGACAACCACCACGGCAGTCAATTCGGCCGCCCCGTCGTCGGGGAGCGCAGAGGCCCCCTCCCAGCGCCGCAGTCTGCGGCATCTGTGGCCCGACCACCACGTGCTCTACTACCACTGCGGCGGCTGCGAGGGCAACGCCTCCCAACTGCCGCGCTATCGACGGCTGCTGTCCCCCTCGCCGCCGCCGGACAGCAGCGTCACCCGTCGCCCTCGTCGGTAGCCCTCTCTCCACCGCCTCGTCCACCGCCTCGTAGCGTAGCGCGCCCCTGCAGTGTAGCCCCCCTAACGCCACCCTACGGCGTCCCTGCGGCGTCCCTAATGCCACCCTACGGCGTCCCTGCGGCGTCCCTATGGCTTCGCTAATTATTTACAAAAAACGGCGGCTGTCCTCGCCAGCAGCAGCAGCCGGCAGCCAGCAGCCGCCGATTCACACAAACACAACCACAACCCGAGACACAGCGGGACACACACAGCGACACAGACGGAGACACAGACAGAGGCAGCAGGCGGCCCGCGCTGCTGCACGGCCCGGTCCCCTCATCAGAGAAACGGAGAGAAACGCGGCGGTCAGAGCGTCGCGGTGGTGGCGGTGGAAGCCGCAGCCGCAGCGGCAGCGGCAGCGGGCGACCTGGTCGCGTGTCGCTCGCCTCGTTTGCGCAGATTCGACGTCAGTCGCGACGGCGTCGCGGGGCCCACCGTCGCCGCTGCCGCCGCCGCCGTCGACACGGCGGCAGTGACGACGGCGATGGGTGCGGCGCAAGTGGCGACGGTCGTCGTAACGCAGGCGGTGACCGTCGTCGTGATGGGCGGCGCGACGCTCGTCGTCGCCGGGGCCGCCGGTTTCTTTTTGCGGGCGGCGGCGGTCACCGGCGTCTTCACTTTCGCAGCCGGCGGCATCGCTGGCGGTGGCGGAGGCGACACAGCTGAGACGGCGGCGGCGGCGGCAGCGGCGGTGACGGCGGCGGTGGTGGTGGTAGAGACCGTCGCCGTGGCGGACGCTGCGGCCGTCGTAGTCGACGGCGACGTTTTCGCAGCCGCAGCAGAGGCAGAAGCAGCAGCAACAGCGGCGGCGGCAGCGGCGGCGGCAGCGGCGGCGGCAGCGGCGGCGGCCTGGGCCTTGGGCTTCTTCTGCGGCTTGTCGCTGTGGCCGCTCTTCTTCGGCGGAACGGGCGCCACTGCAGCAGCAGGCGCCACAGCGGCGGTCGCTGCGGGCACCGACGCCACGTCGACCGGCGGCGCTGCCACCGTCGCCGGCGCTGTCTCGTGGGAGCGGCTGGCGGCCTCGGCGGCGGGCTTCTTCGTCTTGGCGACGGGTTTCTTCTTCGCTTTGCTCTTCGCCGCCGCGCTGGGCGTCGCTGGAGGAGCAGCCGGCGCCGCGGCGGCCGCCACTGCTCCGTGGGCGGTGGCCTCGGGCTCCGGTCGCTCCACCGTCGGCGGCGCCTCAACGACCGGCGCAGTCTCCGCGGCCGCCTCTTCGACGACCACCGCCGCTGCGGCGGCACCGTCGCCGCTGACGTCGCCAGTCTCCGCAGCGCCCACGACGCTCCCCGAGCTCACTGCGACAGGGGCGGCCTCCGAGCGCGTCGCCGGTGCGAGCGGCGGCGGTCCCAGACCCGGCGGACGTGCGTTACGTAGCGGCGGCGGCGGCGGTGGCGGCGCGACGAGCAGCGGCAGCTGGTCCCAGAAGAAGACGCCGACGACGCGGCCGCGCGGCAGCGTCTCAGTCAGTCCCCGCTGCGCCTTGCGCGTCATGTCCGCGGCGCCTACAGAGCAACAACGAGCGACGGGTCAGCGGCGGGTCCTTCGGGGGCAGGGGCAGGGGCGGGGGCGGGGACACTTACGCTGCGCGAAGAGATCGAGGAATTCCTGCTGCGCCTGCCACTGCGCGGCGCTGACGGCGGCCGGAGCGGCGCCGGTGGAGTCGTCGACGGAGGCGACAGCTGCGGCGGGGTCGGTGGCGGTGGCGGTGGCGGTGGCGGTGGCGGTGGCGGTGGCGGTGGCGGTGGCGGTGGGGATCGCCGTTGCGGACGACGTCCACAGCGCCGGTAGGCCCAGGGCGGACAGCAACAGCCCGCGTTTCGTCGCGACAGGAGCGACGCTGCCAGCGTCCGCCTCGGCGGAGGGCAGCGGCGGCGTAGGCAGAGGCGGCGGCGTTGGCGGCGTCGGTGTCGGTGGTAGCGACGTCGCAGCGGGCGCCGACGGGTCACCATGGCGTCCGTCGTCCTCGTCGCCGTCGCTGTCTCCGTTGCTGTCGTCGTCCTCGTCGTCGGAGAGCAGCCAGCGCTCGTCGTCGATCTCCAACAGCCCGAGGTTCTCCAGCGCCTCGCTCTCGTCGTCCTCATCGTCGTCGTCCACATCGTCGTCGTCCTCATCATCGTCGTCGATGTCGAAGCTCTCATCGGCGATGGCGATGGCGGCGGCGCTGGTCACCGTCGCTTGTGTCGCTGATGGAGCGTCGGTAGTCGTCGGCGGCGGCGGCGTATCGACGTCGGAGGCCTCGTCGACGGGCTCTTTGCTCTCGTCGAAACCCACCGCCGGCACCGTCTCGTCCGCCGCCGCCACCGCCGCCGCCACTGTCACTGTCGCTGCCTCGGCGGATCGCGCTGAGGCGACGGAGGCGACGGAGGCGACGGATGCGACGGAGGAGTCGTCGGAGTCGGAGACGATCGCGAGGTCCTCGGTCCAGTCGGCCACTGCGAAGGCGTAGCGCGCGTCACTCAACGGCGACGAGACGATCGAGACCGCCGCCGTTGCTCTGGCGGCCGACGGCGACTTCCGCTCGGGGCTGAACGCGGCGGGGTACGTCGCAGGCGGCGCTTCCGCCGTCGCGACGCTGATCGCAACGTCGGGAGCGGCAGCGGTTTCCACCTGCGGAGCCGTGGCGGCGGTGTCGCCGTGGTCCGCGTCGACGCTGCCGCTGGTGGCGACGGAGCCGCTGCGACTCTTTCGCCGCCGCTTCTTCGGGCCCTTCGCCTCGATGGCGGCGGCGACCGACTGCGACTGTAGCGGCGGCTGCTGTGGCTGTTGCTGTTGCTGCTGTGGCTGGGCGGCCTCGGCTGCCGCGTCGAGCACCGGCCGCGTCTCGTCCGCCTCGTCGAGACCGCCGCCCCCGTCTCCACCGTCTCCACCGCCATCGTCACCGGCGGTTTGGCTCTGCAGTCGCTTGAGCTTCGAGCGGAATTTGTACTTGAGCCGCTTCTTGGCGGCCCGCGACAGGTGCTCCAGTCCGTCGTACCGCAGACAGTCCGTCAGCACCTGCAGACACTCCTCCTCGTCCGCCGTGAGCATCGCCTGGCCGGCGGTGTGGCGGTCGTAGCCCAACGGCACCGTCGGCAGTGCCTCGTCGCCGTCGCCGTCGCCGGTAGCAGCCGCTGCGACCGTCAGCACCGCAGCGGCGGCGGTGGCGGCGGCCGGTGGCGAGGGCGGCGTCGGGTGGTCTCCGCCTTTGATCGGGAAACTGCCAAACAGCCGCAGCTGCGCTGCCGCCTTCGCGGCCGTTGTCTGCGCGGGGCTGGACGCGGTGGACTCTACGTCGCCCGCTACCGCCGCGGCCGTCGCAGTGGTGGCGGTCGTTCCAGCCTCAGCCGCATCGGCGGCGAAGACGGACGGCGACTCGTCGCGGTGCACCTCCACGCGGCAGCAGATGAAGTTCTGCGCGTCGTTGTAGATCTCGTGTACCCCGGACGAATGGAACTGATGCCGATACGTCGTCTGGTAGCTGTGTAGCCGCACGTGGCGAAACTCTCCGTCGCAGGAGATGCTGCAGGTGACGTACGACGGGTCGAGGACGAATTTGACCATCGCGTGGGCGACACAATCGACGCGGTCGGGTCGGAAACTGTACTCGTCGATGTACACGACGAAATCGTCCAACGGAGCTGCGTCGAGAATATCGGCGAGGTCGAGGTCCCCGATCTCGTCGGGATCGGCGCAGAACGGGTCGTGTAGGACGTGGTCGCCGATCGAAATCATGTGATGCGCGTCCACCTCGTCGTCCTCCTCGTCGTCCCCCTGCGCTTCACTGCCATCGAAGGGACCGCTGTGATGAGCAGAGACGCTCCCTGCGGCCGAGGCTGTCCCTGCGGCTGCAGCAGCATCGTCAGCGTCACTGAGCTCGTCGTCGCTGTCGTAGAAACTCTCCGACGACAGCGAATGCGCCGCGGACTGTGTCCGACTGCTCATCGACGCCTCCGAAATCAACGCGACGGCGGTGATCCCGCTTTCATCCATCGACAGCGGCTTGATACGCCGCGTGTTGGGCTTCACGTCGACGCGACAGAGCATCTCGTGGTAGACCTTGCACGAGACGTTGATTTCTCCGCAGGCGGCTACCTGGAACGTGTACCGCGAGCAGTCCGCCACCTGCAACACGTCCGACTCGAAGTTGAGCACGGGCGTCTCACTGGTCCCGTAGATGATGTGCTCGGCGTGCAGCGGGACGGAGCCCGACAACGCGAACGAGATCGTGTCCCCCACGTAGACGGTGACGAAGTGATCGGTGAAGTCGAAGTCCTCGATCCAGACGGTGTAGTCTTCTGATTCGAAGACGAAGCCGTCATCGCCCTGACCGACGAACTCGTTCTCTATGCGCAGGATCGTTGTCGTCTCTGCGGCAGAAGAAGTACCGCCGCCGTCACTGTTTTCTTTGCCCATGGCGATGCTGGTGAACGGAGTGGACGATTTGAAGTGTTTGAACAGCTGTCGCTGGGTACGAATGTGGTTCACTTCTTCTATTTCGTTGTCGCGGTCCTGTTGGATGGGGCTGAAGGTGACGTTGACGCGGTTCTTGCGCAGTCGATTCATCGCTTCGTATTCCTTCTTCTTCGCCAAGATCGTCTCGGCAGATTTACCCAGCGATCCATACAACAGGAACGGTTGTACGTATTCCTTTTTGGTCTCTTTCTCGAGCACCTCGATGATACACTGTAAGACAAGAGAACATTTCTTTGAAATCACACCGGAAATGGCCCATATTCAGAGGGGGGGGCGGCAGCTTACCTTCAACGATGCATTGGCGGCCGATGTGAATTGAAACTTGCCCGTTTTGGGGAAATTGACGACGTGTGAACCATTTGCCTCCAATCGGAAGCTGGGAATGCCAAAGCTGCCTTTGCACTGAATCGTAAAGGTGCTGCTGTCTTCATTGGCAAACCTTACAGGCTTCCCACGATAGATACTGAAATTATCGGGTAAAAAGCATCCACATTTGAGGTAAATGGTGGACACATCATCCGATCGTCGCAACATTCTTTTCTTTTTGTTAATCTCTCGTCACTCTGATATCGCTCGTCCTCTACCGCATCGAATGTCAACGTGTTCGTGGTACAAAATAAAGAGCAGCGAGTGAAGGAGTTTCTCACACAACAAAAATTTTTCTCCTTTGATTTGGTAGGAGGGCACCTGAAGCCATTAATTGTGTATTGTTTTATTGCCCTTTAGTTTACCTTTTGAGTGTCGCTGAGACATTTAATTCATTTCAATTCAAGTCGACCACCAGCGGCGGCGATTCCCTCTCGTCCTGTCGCCGTCGTCGTGTGCTAACTCACAGCAGCAGGTGCGGCGGTTTCAACTTTGTACCACCACCGTGGCAGCTGTACCACCGTGGCCTAGCGCTCTGTCATAGTATGCGCGGCAACTGATGGGATACGAAGACAACATGATCATGGTGATGTATTATCTAATCAACAGACAATTACCGATCCAATCTACCCACTAAACACAGAAACAGACACTTTACCGTCTCCTTCGGTACCACCAGGCACCGAAAGCACCGAAACCGAGCAACACTGCAGGAAGCCAGATCCACTGGAAATAAGAAGGCGTCGTCAATGCACCGTCATTAGAAGAGGGTGTATTGGGTTTGTTGGAAGTAGGAGCAGAGGAGGCGGAGGGCTTGGGTCTCGTAGGAGACACCGGTGGCGACAGAACGTCCTCCGAGTCCGGTACCTTGTTGTTCGTCTCGAAGGCCTTCTTCCACATCGACTTCTCCTTCTTCGATTGCTGGGCGATCTTCTTCTGGCACTTCTGAAGAAGATCATTGAGCTCCTTCGTCACCTTGGCATCCTCCGAGAAACGCAGGGCCGCCTCCAGATCGCTCTTCGCATCATCGTAGTCGCCCTTCTCAAACTCGGCCTTGCCGATGATACGAAGCGCCTTGAGCTTCAACGCCGTCAGCTTTTGCTTGCTCATGCCTTTCTTGACGAGCTCCTCCCAGATCTGGCTGTCCGACAGCTTCGATTCAATGGCCTGAATCAGCAGCAGCGTCTATACACACCCACAGTCACATCGGTTCGGTCACGAAGAATAAGTAGCTTCAATACACACGTACATTTCTTCCGTGGATGATGCACTCTTGAAACTCATTCAAAGACCACGAGCATAGGGCGATATTGGAGCTGCAGGTCAAGCTCTACATGAATATGGACAAGTGTGTTAAACGGGGACGCCAACGGGTCGTGGCGCTCCATCACTTACCATCTCGAAAATGATGGCACGTTGCTCGTTCGTGAAGTCGCCAGATTGGTTCTACAGACAGAGCCCTTCATCATTAACTTGCGAAGATGAAGGAGAACGACATGGTCAATATCCCTCCCCTACCTGAATAGAGGCCAATGCCTCACCGTACTTAACTTTCGCACTGGTGAACTGTTGGGCCTTGTAGAAAGAAGTACCCTGATCCTTCGCTTCCAAGGCCTTCTCATGAACCGCTTGAAAACGAGCCTCGTCAGAGGGAGCTTCGGGTGCGGGTGCAACTTCCTCCTTAGCTTCATCGTTCACTTCCGTGGGCTTCTCCTCCTCCGGTTGAGCGGCAGGGGCCTCTTCGATTTCGGCAGAGACTTGTTCCGATTGCACTTCTGCAGGAACATCTTCCTTTACCTCCGGTGTCACATCCGCGGCCGCAGGAGCTTGGGCCTCTTCCGCTTCGGTTTGGACAGTTGCTTGTTCCGGTTCCGTTGGCATTTCGCTGTCGACGACGACAGGAACTTCTTCGGCTTGATTGTCTACCACAACTTCTGACTCGGAGGACATGTTGATCAACTTCAACTGCAAAAAGTCTAGTTTTTGATTGTTCCCTTCTCCTCTTTTTCACCAAAGTGATCCCCGTCGAAGATGGAAGAACAAAAGAAAAAGGAAAGGCGACGAGGCGACGGTACTACGTCTGCCGTCTGCTGCCGCTGCTGCTGCTGCTGCTGCTGATGACGACGCGCAGACATGACGACGACGATGAAGATGACACACGACAAGCGACAAACGACAAACGACAAGTGATTGCTGCAGCGTGACAAGGTGATGATCATCTCGAAGACGAAGAAGACGATGCAAAGCCAAAAAGTCGCCAGAGAAATTGGAGATCGATCCAAGATGGGGAGCTGGTGGATTGTCACAAAGTTACTTTTGTTTATTTTGAGTTTGTTAACCACTACGTAGATAGAAAGCAACGATAGAAAAAAATGCTGGGTCCATCGGATGAAGATTTGGATTCGTTTGGAGGGTTCGGTCGAAATTCTGGTGCCATGTCGAAGGCCTTTTCGATGTCTTCTCTTCGCCGTCAGGTTTCCAAAGAATCCACGGGTATGTCAACCAGTGTATTGATGATTGGAACAGGAGAGTATACGACTGGGTTCGTGCACGGTGCAGCATCCGATTCAGACAAAGGCGCAGGAGTGGTTGCTTTGACGATGTTCGATTTGCGTGCCCGTGGTAAGGTAAATCGTTTGGGTTTGTGTGGAACCAATGGAACCAAAATTCCCAGTATTCTGAAACACATGGAAAGTGCCATTGGCAACGTTTATTCGGGCTTGGATCTCACCTTGCAAACGTTTCCCGCCGAAAACGTCATCGATGCGGACGCCTACCGCAGTGCGATGAAGGACTTTGTGCCTGGAGATTGTGTCACCATTTTCACGCCCGATGATACACACTTTGAGATTGCTCTGGCAGCGATTGAACATGGTTTGCACGTGTTGGTGACGAAACCTGCGGTGAAAACACTCGAACAACACCGCATTCTCTGTGAAGCGGCACACAAACACAATGTTTTGGTCGCGGTGGAAGTACACAAGCGTTGGGATCCCATGTATACCGATGCGCGCGATAAAATCAAAGAGTTGGGCAACTTCTCGTACATGTACTCGTACATGTCGCAGCCAAAACATCAACTCGAAACGTTCAAATCGTGGGCCGGCAAAAGCAGTGACATTTCGTATTACCTCAACTCTCATCACATTGATTTCCATGAGTGGTGTATGGGTACGACCGCACGTCCCGTGTCTGTCACTGCAACGGCCTCTGCGGGCGTGGCCAAGACGATGCACAACATGGACTGTGAAGACACGATCACGTTGATGGTGCAATGGGAAGGCATCCAACCCGACGGAACATCGAACGGTTTCCAAGGAACGGCGGTCTATACCTCCTCGTGGATTGCGCCCAAGAGTGATGTCCATTCCCAACAACGCTTCTTCTACATGGGACAGGTAAACCATCACCCCGCTACTGCTGCCATTCGCCACTCCGTATTCGCTAACTCGCCTTTCTCCCCCTCACCCCCCGCCCTGTACAGAAAGGAGAAGTCAACATTGACCAAGCGCATCGCGGATACAACATGGCGGCGGATGGTGCCGGCTACCGCAGTGTGAATCCGTTGTTCATGAAGTATACTCCGTCGGATGGCAAGTTCTCGGGTCAGTTGGGCTATGGATACCGCTCGTTCGAGGCCTTTGTCGACGCCGTCAATCAAATCCGCCGGGGGGAAGCGAGTGTGTATGATTTCCAACACTCCTTGGCGACATTAGAGCACACGTACCGTACGACGGCTATTCTCGAGGCGGGTCGGTTGAGTTTGGATCAACGACGCGCGGTCAAGATCCGGTACGACGATGCGAGTGACCCGGTCTTACCCACCGGGTACGACTCCGCCGCATAGAGACCTCTCCCTGGGCTCTTCCTTTCACTGGCTGCCCTCATACCGCAACGCTTGTGTGTCGCTGCAGACCGTGAAGCGGTTACGCGTGTGGTATGTGTGTGTGGGGGGGTGGATGCTTCCCCCCCCCCCCCCCCCCCCCGGACGGGTGTCTCACGGTGCTGTCTGTGCGACAGTCGCACAACAACAGACCCGCGGGACGACGATGCGCGTTGTCGACGCCATCATTCGCTGTAAAGAAACCAAACTGCTCACAGATATACACATACACATACACACACGCCTCTCCTCATCGACCTACTGTGTATTCAAAGGGGTGCGGTGGGGTCATAACAGTCAAGAGTGTCACAATTATAGTCGCTGCCAATATACAAAAGAATCCAATCGCCCTCATCATATTTCATCTCCCCCCAACCCCTCCAGAACTAACGAACAAACCAAAAGACCCTGACTTACGGCCCCCAAGAGCTAAGAGCTAAGAGCTGGACACTGATCGCTAGCAGTAACCGTCGTCGTCGAGGCGGTGGGTCCGTCTAATGACCCGTCTTCTCGGTGTCGATGCGAATCAGATCGAGCACTTCTTGGATGTTATCGGTCGCCACGAGCCATTCCTATGGGCAACCAACAAGCAAACAAACAAGGAACAGAGGCACTCGTTAGATCAGTCCTCGTCGTCGTCGTCGTCGTTGTCGTCATCGTTGCGCATACCATGAACCGTTTCGAAATCGCGGACGAGGTCAACACCTTCGCGGTCAATTCGCGGTGATCGTCATCCTCCGACGTGGAAGAATCCGCTTGCATCGCGTCGGGGGAATGCTCAGACAACAACGTGACCACCCGATGTTTCGTCTCGTCGATCTTCTCTTGCGCATGGCGGACACTCTCCAAAAACGTGGGCGGCAGGCCAATGACCAGATTCTATGTCAAGTGAGACACACACACACCCTCCGTCCCATTTAGACCGCTACCCACCGCCTACAGTGCCGATACACGGATAGACTTACCTCAAAGTTGTTGACATATTCGGATTTCAAGGGAATGGACACGAATCGGAATTGATCGGGCGTTTGCACCATCGCGGTCGACGACGTCGGCAACGAAAAACGCAACATGCGGTTGCTTTGGCATTCCAACGAGGCACCGGAGGGCTTCGTGGCCATGTCGACGCAATGGTTCACATCACAGACCAGGGACCATGCGTTGGAGGTCGTCAGAACCATGACCTCTTCGCCTTCTGCCGCACTGCCGTGTGGTTGGTGAATCAAATCGGTCAAATCCGCAATCCGCAAATGATTGCGCAGGTTGCGGTACGGGGCATTGTGTGGCCCGAACGATAAATTACGTGAATCCCCCATGACGATGCTGCAACTCAGCGTGGCAATGTTGAACTCGCACTCCAAACAATTGATCACGACCAATTTGCGACACGCGGCGGTGATCTTGACCCGTTCACAGCCATTGACAATCAACGAGCCATACACGCCACCGATAATGATCTGCGAATCCACACAACCGGTGATACTGGCACTGTAATACGGGGAGACCATATACAGATGAGCACCACGACTGTAATTGATGTACAATTGGGGCAACGTCAACTCGGGTCGTTGTCCCGCGAGGAGGAATTGTGACCGCGACAACGCGGCACTGCCACCACTTCCCGTACGCCGGTGATGCGTGGTCGTCGTCGTCGATTCGGTATCGTCGTCACTGTTGTCATCCGTGCGCATTTTCCAGGGAGAACCCATGGGGCTGGTTAAATCTTGGTCCATGACGTTTTCCGGAATCCCGAGTTCTTGCACGATCGCATCCAAATCGGTTTCCGCAAAATCGTGGGACACGGACGCCAAGCGGTTGATGCGCATCGTTGATTCACTGTTCACGGTTTGTACATCCATACGTTCACTGTCATGTTGACGCATACTGCGATGACGAAACGAGGCCGCCCGAGACGGGCCCGTCGTGACGTTGTGAATTATCGTCGTCGAACAGTTGTTGATCACGGTGGGGCTAAACCGACTCAACGAGAAGATGGGTGTGCTGACTCGGTGAGGATATTGATGTTTGCTGTCTTTGACACTGGGGTCCAGGCTATCAATCACTGCACCAGTTCCTGATAGACCGGTGTTCGCCGGTGTGAGCGTCACTGGATAAAGAACATCGTTCATGGACAAGTGCAGGTTCAACCACGCCAGATAATCGACCGACGTCAGATGACCACCAGCTAAACTAATGGCATCCATGATATCTTGCATACTTCTTGATGGGATACTGTCGCTTTCCGAATTGGCCCAGACGGGGTGCAACGCCGAGAACGGGCTGATGCATTGATCACGTGAATAGCCACCGCAAATCACCAGCCCCAAGAAGTCTGCGATTTTTCGATCGACGACAAACATATTGATCGAACTAGACGTCTCCATGTTGCGATGATCTTCGGCCATGAATGCCGCAATATCTTCGTCGGCATTGGAGGAAACGACCCAACTCAACGCTCGAAGAATGATGGGGATCTTTTGTCGGACCGAGTGCAGATGCTGTGTAGAAATACGAGGAGCCCGAGGACTGCTCGCAGTGGGGCGTTTGCTGGGAGAAATACCATTCTGTACAGGGGAGGATCCATTGCGTGGTGAACGGGGTGATCCGATAGGCGACATCGCTCGATGGGTGACGCGGTTCGATTCTCGAATTGGCGACGATGGAGACGAGATGGGAGACGATGGGTAGACCTCACCCTCTGGGTTAAGGGGCCATACGGAATCAAAGGAAGTTCCAGGTGCAGCCTTCGCACTTGGGGCATTCTCAGTCACGTGCAAGATCAAGAACACGATGATACACTCGACGTCGAGTTCGACGTTGTCGTCTTCGTACTTGTCCACAAGATCGGGATTCAAGTAATGCGCGGCGAGGATCAATACATCCCAAAACAGATAAATAGATTGGTCATTCCACTTCAGAACTGATCGTGCCGCAATCAACCAGGCTTGCAAACTATATCATTCGAAAAAAGTTTGTTTCAGCAATGAAAAAGATTTCAAAAGAAACTGAAGCGTAGAGTACCTTATTTTTCCACCGGTATTCCTCAGCTCGAGTAACCGACGACTGATTTCACCGATAGTTGATAAATGTAAACCTTTCCCTATCGTACTAAGTTGAGGAATCACCAACTGTAAAACCTCTTGTCTTGGCCAGAGCACCACCGACATTTTTGCTGTGCACTACCAATCGAAGGTTCACAGTTTTCAACGACGATGGAAGATGATAGAGAGTAAAAGCAACCCTAGATACAAGTCTACTTCCCACTGGCAATGTTATTTCCTTCTCAAAAACGGAACACCAGCGCGCAAAGAAAGCAGCCAAAGCCGACACTGCCGAAAATCAAAAGCCAAAAATGGATCGACTTTTGCAGGTGCACCCAGTTAGACGCAGGTTCTGCGTCCGCGACACATGGACAGGAGATGGGTGTGTCCCGGGCTTGCAGCAGGGAAACGCGACGACGTCGGTCTTATCTCTGCAGCCTCGAAGACACACCCGTTGGCCCACCGTCGAAAGAAGGCAAGGCGCGCTACCGTCTTCCTCAGAAGATTTAGTTGGCGATTCGTCGTACATGATCACAACTTCATTGTTGCTCCGTCTAGTAGTCGTGCTCGTAGCTGTATCAACCGTTTGGTCGAAAATGTTCACTCGTGCTATCCGCAGAACTGTTTCCACTCAATCTCAAAGAGGTTTCAAGGTCGCCGTCTTGGGTGCCAGCGGTGGAATTGGACAGCCTTTGTCTCTTCTCCTCAAGTTGGATCCTCGCGTCACTGAGCTCAACTTGTTCGATGTTGTGAGAACCCACGGTGTTGCTGCTGATGTCTCTCACTGCAACTCTAAGGCTAAGGTGTCTGGCTTCGTCGGTATGGAGGAGGCTGGCAAGGCTTTGGATGGTGCCAACGTTGTTGTCATCCCTGCCGGTGTCCCCAGAAAGCCTGGAATGACCAGAGATGATCTGTTCAACACCAACGCCAGCATTGTCAAGGGTTTGGCTGAGGCTTGTGCCACTGCTTGCCCCAACGCTATGTTCTTGGTCATCTCCAACCCCGTCAACTCCACTGTTCCTATCTTCGCCGAGACCTTGAAGAAGAAGGGTAAGTCTGTATCGTCAGTTGCCATCGTCTTTTCGATCATTTCCTAACGGTGGTTGAACCCAGGTGTCTACAATCCTCGCCGCCTCTTCGGTGTCACCACTTTGGATGTCGTTCGTGCCAACACCTTCGTCTCTGAGAACCAGAAGTTCGACGTGAACAACACCAAGGTCACTGTCATCGGTGGTCACGCTGGTACCACCATCTTGCCCCTCTTGTCCCAGGTTCCTGGCGCCAAGTTCACCGATGCTGACATCGATGCCCTCACTCACCGCATCCAATTCGGTGGTGACGAAGTCGTCAAGGCCAAGGACGGTTCCGGTTCTGCCACCTTGTCCATGGCTTACGCTGGCCAGGTCTTCACCAGCCGTCTCCTTGCTGCCATGGGTGGCGAGAAGAACGTCGTTGAGTGCACCTTCGTTGAGAACAACCTCACCGCTGCTCCTTTCTTCTCCACCCCTGTTCGCTTGGGTCCTAACGGTGTTGAGGAGGTTCTCCCCTTCGGTAAGCTCTCTGCTTTCGAGCAGAAGGGTTTGGATGCCATGTTGCCTGACTTGATTGCCCAGGCCAAGAAGGGTGTTGACTTCGTCAAGAATGCTTAAATACACGAGTGTCTGTTGCAGATGAGCCTTACCCCATATTAGATATCTTTATGTACATATAATGAGCTCGATATGGGGTGTGGGGGCTTCGTAATCGTAAATATCCATTGATCAATAGTTGAAAGTTGGATGTTGATGAATAGCATCGGAGACATTGGGGACAATGGTTGAAAGGGTCATCCCCTCGATTGACGGTTACACCGTGCGGGTAAGGATACGAACAAGTTGTGCGGGTAAGGATACGAACAAGTTGGCCTAGTTTCATGGGAGACACTACAAACTTCTTTAGCAAGGAAGGGGGGTTCCTTTCAATCAATTAAATACTGTGATTTGGAAGAGGAAGCCTCCTTCGACAAACCTACTTCAGTCTGCCCTGACGATAACCTCGACGTCTGTTCTATTCTTTTTGTTTTAAAGTCGCGCACCACCCTTCTTTCCGGCAGTAGCCCTTAGCCAAGGCAAGAAATGATTGTTCACCACATCAACGGCACACCCCATCGCCAGCGTAATGCCAGATCCACCGTGGCCGTAATTGTGAATGATGAACTGGCCGTCTACGACCTCGCTGTCGAGGCGAAGTGGTGCGCGACCGGGACGCAAACCGACCCAAATATTTTCCTATATTCCAGCGACAGATTGTACACCATCAGAAAGGGGGCCTTATCCCAGCACGTGAAGGAGCACTTACAATCGGAGCGCGGGCGAGCGCAGGGAAGACCGATCCTATTCGGCTGAGAATCGTCTCGGTATCTTTGATGTCCACGTTTGTATCCCACCGATCCTTCTGCTGAGTTCCACCCAGAACGACATTGTCTGTGTTGGGAATCACGTAGTTGTTGCCGAAGAACCACACACCTTTCATCCAAGGAGCCCTACAAACAGAAGTACGTCGGTAAACAAGTCGCTTTGCTCTGCACAGCCCATCACAACGGAATCGTCTTACTTGACTCTCAGCACTTGACCTCGAATAGGATACATTTCGGTGTCGTTATTGGCATAGAAGGCTCCCAGACCCGTGCAATTGACAATGCAACCATATTGACCGTGAAGCTCAGACAAGTTCTCAATGCGACGCTGAATGAACTTGACTCCATAGCTGGTCAACTTCCGAGAAATGTATTGAAGGTAATACTTCTGATCTGCGACATAGCTGCCGAAGGAATAGCCCTTGACATACTTTTCTGGCAGCCCCATTCGTCTCAAAGCATCACTGTCAAGAACTTGGAAATTGTGCACGATGTGACTCCAGCTGGGGATCTTCAACGTTTCGTGCTCCTCATACAACTGATGGACGGTGATCATTTGAACACCGGACTCAGCAGCAGTTTCTTTCTGGTGCTCTTCTTTGAAATGCTCGAAAGCAATCTGACCCCAACGATTGATATCTTCGTCAGGAGTACCTATACCACCCAGAACTGAAGGTCAATGGACTGGTAGATACTAAAGTTCAGACATTTCTTACCAGCAATAGCATACGGCTCCCAGAATCCACCAGATCCAAAGCTTGTTGTGCCTTGGAAGAATGTTTCCGCGATGACAGTTACGTCAACCGCACTGCCGAACTCTTCCTTGAGTTTGATCGCCACACTCAACCCAACCACACCTGCTCCAATCACAGCAACTTTCGCACTCATGGTCTCACTTGTTTTCTTTTTTTTTTTTTTTGAGTTGTTTACTTCCGTATCCAAAGGGAGGAATCTCAATCCAATGATTGGTTGGCGATCAATACGATACAGTACATGGTACAGGAAGTCGCCAGCCGCCGAGAAAAGAAATCTGCTCGTACGCTTTGGCCCTTACTTTGTCGTTGATCACAACATAAATACTCCAAATATAACGGTTATTTCGGTTTTCGCAAGATGATGACGACGATGACGACGATGCGATGACGACGACACGACGATGATGATCTGGGATCGATGGCTTGAGCCTCTGCTGGCTGACGAGAAGGAAACCAATCAACTTCCTGAACCAGAGACAGAATACATTTGTTTTGTCTCGGTATAGAAGGTAGCATCATGAGTGAGGTCAAGGAGGAAGTTTCTGCGGAGTCGGTGGACAATATCTTGAAACAGTTGGACAGTGCAGAGAATGATGTTCTCCGCATGATGGACATCTTTCAAGCATCAATGGGCATTATTGCCTCTGCTCCTATTGAGTCAGCTCAGAATATGCAACCACTTATTGCAGAATACAGCCAACTGAGGAGCGAGCTTCACAAAAAGCTGATGGACTCGAGTAAGGTTCTTCTCATGACTCCGACCCTCGTTGACTCAGGGAGCCAACATCTTGAAGCCGTTGAGAGAGCTTCGTTTTCCACAAAGTAGAATGAGTTACAATGAATGATTCTGACCTTTCTGTTTGTGAATCGTCTAAAAGGCCATTACCATATTTACATAATGTACATAGCAAACACCGCATGTTTTCGATGAACGAAGGGCCGTGGAGCCCAAAGAAAAATCTAAAGTAATGAGTCATTAATCTTCAACGCCACAAAGACTGTTCCTTTTAGTCTCTTTCGACTTGAAAACCAACGCAGCAGGAATTGAAGAAAGTTCGCTTTGTGATGGTGGACCAATTGTCGCCATTCCTCGCGATGCTCCAGCTGGGAAGCGTCGATCACCAACGCGTTTTCCGTAGGATCCAGTTTATCGAAGACTAAACTATTCAAGTAGTCGAGGAGAAGCTGAGCATGTACCCAAGGCACTGGATCTTCGAGAAACACTTCTCGTGCTGAGAAGTTGGTAAAGGATCGAGCCTTCGATATCAGCTCCTCGATTCCCAATATCAGGCGATAGAGTTTGTACAATCCCCCTTCATCGATAAGAAGTCTACTTTCCCGTATACTGTCTAGAAATGATTCCAATGTCGAGTTGATGACTTTCCCGAGCAATGGCGAAAACGATCGCAATTCGGTGGATTTGGGTCCGAGTGCCCGCTGAAGAGCATCGGCAACACGCTCAAAGCTCAGCTTGGACAGCATGACAATTATCTCACTTTCTGATTTCATTGAATCGTCCGTTGAATGAGGGCACATGAGAGGGGAACTTGACTTTAGAAGAGAAAATTCGTCCGGCGACTTCTTGAAGCGAGCCACGAGCTCTTTCTTGATAGATGTCACAATGGCGTACTCCACAAATCGCTCCAACTGCTTGGCCTTTGAAGGCATTGTCTTATCCAATAGAGAGTTCACGAACGATAGCACAATTTTCGTCTGCCATGAGTATCTAGTGGCCTTTCCAGCCAACGTGGACAACGTCTCTTGGATTAACCGGAGAAAGTTCGATAGACGAGATGCATCGCGCAGAATTGCTATGGTGCAGACCAACTTTTCTTCTTCCTTTTTCAAGCCCCGTACTGAGTTGACTCTGTCGATATATATGCCTGACAGTGATCGCACGAGCGAATCTAGCAGTCGTAGTTTAGCATCAAGTGCTGATCCAGTTGTGGTAGCTATAGAACCCACTAAGGAGGTTACTTTCCGTATTTTGGCATCGAAAACATTTTCATGGGCCGGAAGGAAATTTTTAGTGACAAATTCGTTCTGCAGTCCTTTCCTTCGGCAGTGGCATATGTAAATGGCACGCAATATAGTCAAGTGATTTTCAATGACGTCCATTTTTCAAAGAAGCCTTCTATGCACGCTCTACCAACACCACATACAGATACTTGCTAATCCAGTTTCCAGAAGACCTCAATGAAGCCCACTAGGGGAAAAACAATTGTGAAAAACCGATAATGCAATAATTGAGAACTGCCCCAACCGACCACTGGGACTCACAGCAGCAGAGAACTGTGCTGCAACGGTTTTTGAAACGGCTCCATATGAAACACGATGACGACGACATCGACATCGTGTAACGGCTCCTTTCGAATCAAGCGAAACGACTCGTCGCCGTGTCGATCGATCCGATCGAAAGAGACCCGAGACGCTCATGCCACAAACTGCAAGACAGTCACAGATATTTTCCTCTTAGTTGCCTCTTCTTCGCTGTTCGAAGTGCTTCTCTACTTGGCGATCAGCTGTGTGGCGTTATTACCCATCTCTATCCAGATATCCAGAGCAGTTGCCATTTAAATCTTGTCCGCAGTCACAATGTCTATGGAACTGAGAATCAAATCCGTCATTGGTTTCAATGGTAGGGAGTCATAGCACGGTGTCGGGCATGCATTGTCGAGGGATCTGATGGTTGCATGGTGTGGTGTGTTTGTGTTTGTGTAGGCAAAGTCGTCAGCGGTCTCCACTACACGCCGTGCGGCAGATATGTGGTGTATCCGCTGGGGTCGTTCATCGTGCTGAAGAACCTGGTGAACGAACGAGAGGCGTTTTTCGACGGCCACTCGCAAGACGTGTCTTGCATCGCGATGTCGCACAACGGCGATCGCTTGGCCTCGGGCCAGGTCAACTTCACGGGTGTGAAGGTAAGCGTCGATGGGAGTGGCCATGCCGTGCCGTGCGGTGCGATGCTGTGGCAGTAGTCTGACGGTTGTTGTTGTGTGGGTGTACAGGCGGACGTAATAGTGTGGGACTTGGGCCGCGCGAAGGCGATGTTGGAGCAGGGCACGGTGATGGTGGGCGATGCGTGTTTGCTGCACCGCTTGAAGCAGCACTTGGGTCGCGTGCAGGACGTGGCGTTCTCGAACCACGACGAGTTCTTGGCGACGGTGGGTGGCCAAGACGACAATGCGCTGGTGATTTGGAATGTGGAGTCCGGTGAGGCGATCTGCGGGTCGCCGGCGGCGATGGACTCGGCGCTGACGGTGCGCTGGCTGAACAACCGCCACGACCGCGTGGTGACGGCGGGCAACTACCACGTGCGCGTGTGGCAGATTGACTTCTCGTTGCCGAAGCTGCACGCGATGGACGCGCGACTGGGCAGTGTGCGCCGCGTGTGTCTGTCGATCGGCATCACGGAGGACGACCACTTCGCGTACGTGGGCACGTCGACGGGCGATGTGCTGAAGGTCTGCATCGACCGCAACGAGATCTTGTCGTACAAGGACCCCGACGTGCAGGTGCCGCAGATGGTGGGCATCACGAAGGACCGCGTGCCCGGCGGCGTGAAGGCGCTGTGCTGTGTGGTGAACCCGGCGACGGGCAACACGAACGTGTTGGTCGGTGCGGGCGACGGCGAGTTGGTGTTCATCAACCCGAACTTGAACCGCGTGGCGGGGTACAAGACGACGCTGATGGGCGGCATCACGTCGATCACGCTGCACCCGAAGGGCCAGAAGTTCATGGTGGGCACGGACCAGTGCAACCGCTACGAGGTGTCGAAGGACCTGATCCAGTCGGAGCTGAAGACGTCGTGTCACGTGGCGGGCGTGAACGACGTGGCGTATCCGGAGGGCTGTCCCGACCTGGTGGTGACGTCGTCTCGCGGCGACATTCGCATCTGGAACATCAAGTCGCGCCAGGAGCTGCTGCGCATCCAGGTGCCGAACCTGGAGTGCTACTGCGCGTTGGTGAGTCCGTCGGGGTCGAGCATCGTGTCGGGCTGGGACGACGGCAAGATCCGCGCCTTCTATCCGGAGAGCGGCCGTATGCGTTTCGTGATTCCGGACGCGCACACGGAGAAGGTGACGGCGCTGGCCATCGCCGACAACGACTCGCGCTCGCCGTGGCGCATCATTTCGGGCGGCGACGAGGGTCGCGTGCGCGTGTGGCACGTGACGTCGTCGCACCAGGCGATGATCGTGTCGCTGAAGGAGCACCGCGGCCCCATCAACTGCATCAAGGTCAACGCCGACAGCACGCAGTGCATCTCGGCGTCGGCCGACGGCTCGTGCATCATCTGGGACCTGAACCGCTACGTGCGCATCACGGCGCTGTTCGAGCCGACGGTGTTCACGTCGGTGCTGTACCACCCGGACGAGTCGCAGATGCTGACCTGCGGCGCGAACCACAAGATCTCGTACTGGGACGCGACGGACGCCCAGGCGATCCGCGTGATCGACGGCGGCGACGACATCATGACGACGCTGGACGTGATGCCGTCGGGCGAGTTCTTCGTGTCGGGCTCGAACGACCGGCTGGTGAAGATCTGGCACTACGACGACGGCTTGACCGTGGCGGTGGGTCGCGGCCACAGCGGCGCCGTGCGCAGTGTGAAGATCAGTCCCGACCAACGAACGGTGGTGTCGGTCGGCGCGAGCGGCGAGATCATTTTCTGGGAGATGCCGGACCTCGAGGCCGCGCGTCACGCTCTGCTCGAGAGCCTGTAACCGTCGCGGCGCCTGGTCGCGACCCACGCCACGTGTCGCGCCGTGCGGTCGTCTGTGTGTCTGGTCGGTCAGTCGGCGAGCGGTGCGGTCGAGGGAAAAGCCCAATCGACCGGCCGCTCGACCCGCTACCGCACCCCCTCCCCCTGCGTCGCTCCTTCGCCGAGGAGCGTCGCTCTTCATTTGTGTTACCACCTCCGTCGCCACGGGTCAGTCTCGCTCGCCGTTTCGTGAGCAGGCGCCGTGGCGGCGGAGGGTTCGTAGAAATACCCCGCACACCCCGCTGATGTGTCCTGTTGTACATTAACTCAGTAGCTTCTTCTGACGCGCTCGATGGGGTGGACTGTGTTTTCTTTTGGGTGTGCTTTCTCTTTCTCTCCGTCTCTGTCTCTCTGTAGGTGACCTAGGTGATCGATCCGGAGGGAACCGTGTGCGAACGACCCGTCCCACCACCTCCCGCCATCGACCGCCCGCCGAGGCGACGGAGACCACCACCGCGATCAATCGATCAACACAGAGAACACACACGCGTCAACACAGAACACACGAACGAGGACGGAGAAGTAGAAGCTACGAAGTTAATCTGTACAGAGGACACATCAGGGCGGTGTGCGGGGTATTTCTACGAACCCTCCGCCGCCACGGCGCCTGCTCACGAAATGGTGAGCGAGACACACCCATGGCGACGGAGGAGGGGGTAAAACAAACGAAGAGCGACGCTCCTCGGCGAAGGAGCGACGCAGGGGGAGGGGGTGCGGTAGCGGGTCGAGCGGCCGGTCGATTGGGCTTTTCCCTCGACCGCACCGCTCGCCGACTGACCGACCAGACACACAGACGACCGCACGGCGCGACACGTGGCGTGGGTCGCGACCAGGCGCCGCGACGGTTACAGGCTCTCGAGCAGAGCGTGACGCGCGGCCTCGAGGTCCGGCATCTCCCAGAAAATGATCTCGCCGCTCGCGCCGACCGACACCACCGTTCGTTGGTCGGGACTGATCTTCACACTGCGCACGGCGCCGCTGTGGCCGCGACCCACCGCCACGGTCAAGCCGTCGTCGTAGTGCCAGATCTTCACCAGCCGGTCGTTCGAGCCCGACACGAAGAACTCGCCCGACGGCATCACGTCCAGCGTCGTCATGATGTCGTCGCCGCCGTCGATCACGCGGATCGCCTGGGCGTCCGTCGCGTCCCAGTACGAGATCTTGTGGTTCGCGCCGCAGGTCAGCATCTGCGACTCGTCCGGGTGGTACAGCACCGACGTGAACACCGTCGGCTCGAACAGCGCCGTGATGCGCACGTAGCGGTTCAGGTCCCAGATGATGCACGAGCCGTCGGCCGACGCCGAGATGCACTGCGTGCTGTCGGCGTTGACCTTGATGCAGTTGATGGGGCCGCGGTGCTCCTTCAGCGACACGATCATCGCCTGGTGCGACGACGTCACGTGCCACACGCGCACGCGACCCTCGTCGCCGCCCGAAATGATGCGCCACGGCGAGCGCGAGTCGTTGTCGGCGATGGCCAGCGCCGTCACCTTCTCCGTGTGCGCGTCCGGAATCACGAAACGCATACGGCCGCTCTCCGGATAGAAGGCGCGGATCTTGCCGTCGTCCCAGCCCGACACGATGCTCGACCCCGACGGACTCACCAACGCGCAGTAGCACTCCAGGTTCGGCACCTGGATGCGCAGCAGCTCCTGGCGCGACTTGATGTTCCAGATGCGAATGTCGCCGCGAGACGACGTCACCACCAGGTCGGGACAGCCCTCCGGATACGCCACGTCGTTCACGCCCGCCACGTGACACGACGTCTTCAGCTCCGACTGGATCAGGTCCTTCGACACCTCGTAGCGGTTGCACTGGTCCGTGCCCACCATGAACTTCTGGCCCTTCGGGTGCAGCGTGATCGACGTGATGCCGCCCATCAGCGTCGTCTTGTACCCCGCCACGCGGTTCAAGTTCGGGTTGATGAACACCAACTCGCCGTCGCCCGCACCGACCAACACGTTCGTGTTGCCCGTCGCCGGGTTCACCACACAGCACAGCGCCTTCACGCCGCCGGGCACGCGGTCCTTCGTGATGCCCACCATCTGCGGCACCTGCACGTCGGGGTCCTTGTACGACAAGATCTCGTTGCGGTCGATGCAGACCTTCAGCACATCGCCCGTCGACGTGCCCACGTACGCGAAGTGGTCGTCCTCCGTGATGCCGATCGACAGACACACGCGGCGCACACTGCCCAGTCGCGCGTCCATCGCGTGCAGCTTCGGCAACGAGAAGTCAATCTGCCACACGCGCACGTGGTAGTTGCCCGCCGTCACCACGCGGTCGTGGCGGTTGTTCAGCCAGCGCACCGTCAGCGCCGAGTCCATCGCCGCCGGCGACCCGCAGATCGCCTCACCGGACTCCACATTCCAAATCACCAGCGCATTGTCGTCTTGGCCACCCACCGTCGCCAAGAACTCGTCGTGGTTCGAGAACGCCACGTCCTGCACGCGACCCAAGTGCTGCTTCAAGCGGTGCAGCAAACACGCATCGCCCACCATCACCGTGCCCTGCTCCAACATCGCCTTCGCGCGGCCCAAGTCCCACACTATTACGTCCGCCTGTACACCCACACAACAACAACCGTCAGACTACTGCCACAGCATCGCACCGCACGGCACGGCATGGCCACTCCCATCGACGCTTACCTTCACACCCGTGAAGTTGACCTGGCCCGAGGCCAAGCGATCGCCGTTGTGCGACATCGCGATGCAAGACACGTCTTGCGAGTGGCCGTCGAAAAACGCCTCTCGTTCGTTCACCAGGTTCTTCAGCACGATGAACGACCCCAGCGGATACACCACATATCTGCCGCACGGCGTGTAGTGGAGACCGCTGACGACTTTGCCTACACAAACACAAACACACCACACCATGCAACCATCAGATCCCTCGACAATGCATGCCCGACACCGTGCTATGACTCCCTACCATTGAAACCAATGACGGATTTGATTCTCAGTTCCATAGACATTGTGACTGCGGACAAGATTTAAATGGCAACTGCTCTGGATATCTGGATAGAGATGGGTAATAACGCCACACAGCTGATCGCCAAGTAGAGAAGCACTTCGAACAGCGAAGAAGAGGCAACTAAGAGGAAAATATCTGTACTGGATGAGTTGCAAGCAGCGACCAGCTTTGCAAGAAGAATCAATCGAACGTCTCTTTGGACGAGGATGGTTCGGCGAGTCGTTTCGCTGTTTTTTTGAAGTCGAAGGAGCCGTTACCTTTCGCCGACAAATCTGTCGCTTGTCGCGTGTTGCTGTCGTGTCGCTTCTCGCCGTCATCGTTGGAGGAGAGCATCATGATGATGATGCCAACAATGAACCAAACCGCAAAGGAATGCGTCACCTCAGTCTCATATCTGATGACGAACGATGGTTGTTACAGTTATGTTACTGGTCCGTGAGCGTGACACGAATAGCTTTCATGTGAACCTCACGTGAAGTAGAGCGAAGAATGCAGTTAAGTTGGTCGACAGGCGGTCAACCTTCGGTACAGGAACCCATTGTCGGAGAGCGTGAGTAATTGTCTCTGAATTCGCCTTCACAACAGCAAAAATGGAAGGAAATGAAGTGATGATCAAAGCTGCTGTAAAGATGTTAATTGTGGGAAATTGCTGCAGAAAGTCGCACATTGCTGACAGGTCAGGCCGAGTATTCAACGACTTGCAAAACTCGCGCATATAGTAACCAGATAGTGAACGCTGATCTTGATTGCTTTGCCGAAGATCTTCGTCTACGATAGAAACTATATGCGATGGCAAGGTGGAGGCAGTGCACATGCGAACGATCACACGAGCTGGGAAGCACGCAAGAGATTGTGCGAAGGGAATCAGTAGGGAGTTGATTTCGCGTTTTTCGAAGTTTTCGACCAATAAAATAACCCAGATGAAAGAATATCGAAATGAAAGATCGCAAAGACCTTTAATGAACTCCCTCTTCTCTGGGATGCTGCCCATCACTTGGGGTGTGATTGTCTTTATGCAGCAAACTTCACTGATCACAATGTCAGCTGAATCTCGGAAAGGATAATCAACGCTGTTGATACCGAAGTGCTCCCTCAGTGCATGAAAGCATTCTGTTTGCTGCTCGAAAAATTGTTCTGACATTAAGATAGTTCTCGTGCTTGGGGGCTTCAATGTGTCGTCAGGTAATTTCGAATGGTCAACTACTCTACATATATCGGTCATTGAGGCGCTTTCTTCCCCACCGACTTTTTGTAGCAGCTGCTGTATCTGCGAAGAATAGCAGTTCTCGTTGAAAATAGATTTTTGTGGTGCTGCGGATACGGGGGATACCATAGTGTCTGTGATTTCGTTTGCTCTTTGAAGACGCCGAGGGGGGTCTGTCGCCGCGATTGTTTCCACGTCTTCGCGTTGTAGGTCATCATCGTATATCGTCAGTGGCGTTATCAATGCTGTCCTCACAAAATTCTCGAGAATTAACGACGGGTGCTCCACGTGTGACCTCATGGAAGAAATGGTTTCAGTGTCCTGATAATGCGTGTGATTCGTCTCCTTCAATATCGACCTTCTGATGTCTATCAATAGTTTTGCTTTTGGCCATTCAGTATCACCGCAGCCGAACGTATTGAGATGTAGAGAACGAACTCTGATTCGTTGTGAAGGACTGTCGAGCCTTAGTAAATGTCTTCCCTCTATTCGAGACTGAAAGGCGTCCAAAAACAGGAAACCAAGTTTCCATTTGGAGCGTTCATCACTGACACATATGGAGGAGTTCGGCCAGGGCAACAGCGTTAGTTGTCGCATCGGTTCCGAGATACGTCCAAATGAAGACGCTCTACCCCTTTGGAGCATGGATAGATCTATAGTTTCGAAAGAAACTAGATCGAAAACTTCCATTCTATTCTCAGGGATAGAATCCTCTTCCCACATTGAAGAAATATGCCGAAGTTCTTCCACAATGTCGTCTTCCGGCTTTGTGGGTATCCGAATACTATCTGAGTACCCCAATGACAAATCAACTTCAGTGATTGCATGACTCTTCCAATGCAAAAGGATGCCCGACTGAAATTGGTGGTTATCGCCACATAGTTTCTCAATGGTAAATTGAGGCTCCGGCATCAGCATGAGATCTTCTTCACAAATATATTCCAGGCCATCGAAATTGTGAAAGTCTCTTTCGTTGTTGTTTCCAAACAGACGGGGAACTAAAACCTCGACATCTTTCAAAGGTGCTCTTTCGCAAACCAGGGTAAAGCTGGTGAATGAATTTTCCACCACCACTCCGTCCATAGTATTATTGATGCATCGGGAGTCGAAAATTCTGGAATTAGATACGAGGGCAACGTAATCTTCAATCAGACAAGGATCGAACTGAACTAGAAGCTCCTCGATCTTGTCGTAGCATTCTGCAACTTGTAGAATACTTTCGCTTTGAAAATGAAACAAATCTTGGACGGATGATACGCCCTCACACTCATCTACGCACGACGAGAAAGTATTGGATTCCAGATCAGAACAATCGGAGACCCAAGTCGACATCGTGCAAGCTTGTGTGTTCCAAAGATTGTTGCAAAAGTTCTGCCCTTGGTCAACCTTTCTCGGGCCCCTTAAATCGCGAATGTTAAGAAAAGCTGAACGAGGGAAGAATCCATCAGGTTTTCGGAGCTTGGCCGTTGATCGTGCGTACAACGGCAGCATTTTGCGCGTCTTATCGGTGACAGTAATGGGACAACCGCAATGGTATTGTGAAGCACTAAAGCAACCTGCGACGAGGAAATCAGCAAAAAAACAAACGAGGAATTACTTTCACATCCTCATACAATAGAAGTTCGACATCCAATCCCCTTCAGCTGTCTGGAGGGATTACGTCATGTACAGTTCATCGAGCACACAACAGTAGCTACCAATTCTAGACCCATTACTTGGATGACTGAGGAAATGACTGATTTGTTGGGATAGTTGGGTTGGTTGCTGTGAGCTGAGCAGTCCTAGCAGATTGGCAATCGAACTGAAAGCCACTGATGGGAAACCATGGGCATGGCGATCACAGCAAATGTAGGTACCACTTCAATGAACGGTATTTTGGACTCAGAGCTCTCTGGGATCGACGATTAGAAATGAAATCGATTGGTAATATCCATCCAGGTGCAGGTCCCTCCCCCATAGACTAGAAGCAGCAATCCCAATCCATTACCGGCATACCATAGCTTTTCCCACATAATTTAGGGAACTATTCGAATTTACTAAATTCGTTCGATATCGTTTGTCGACGTCAAAAGAAACGCTATGACATATTTTCTTTAATTTCTTTAAGGAAAATCACAGCAACATTCTGTTTTTGGGGAGTCGTGGGAAGGCCCGCAAAATTCTAGGGTCGTGGGGACCGCTTGCCCCTTGACTGGAACCAACAACTGAAGATGGCAGCCTTTCATATAATATAAAAATCCCGTGTCTGAATCAGATTTGAACAGGAATCATGAATGTCGAAGTTGAATTTGACAATGCTACCATACGAGAAGCTGTAAACTTGTGGTGTCAAGACGAACGATCAAAACGAGTGGCGGCAAGGCGATACGGCGACATCACCGCATGGAATGTATCAAGAGTCACCGATATGTTTCGCTTATTTGAACATAAGAAAGACTTCAATGAAGACATAAGTCAATGGAATGTGTGCAACGTGAGAAACATGGGGCGTATGTTTGCTAAAGCGTCGTCGTTCAATCAGCCTCTCAATTCTTGGGATGTGTCGAACGTTTTTAACGCATCACATATGTTCAGTGTGGCCATATCCTTCAATCAACCGCTCCATAACTGGAATCTGAAGAGCGTTGTCTTTCTCGATCATATGTTCAATAAAGCCCGGTCATTCAATCAGCCGCTCGACTCTTGGGACGTTTCGAAGGCTCGGAAAATGCGTGGTATGTTTCGAGGGGCATCAGCCTTTAATCAACCGTTGGAGAACTGGAACCTGACTTGTGTGACATCAATGAAGTTCATGTTCCGTGGAGCATCTTCCTTCAATCAACCGCTGAATCAATGGGATGTTTCGAAAGTGAAAACCATGTCGGAGATGTTTTGTGATGCGGTATCCTTCAATCAACCGCTGGACATTTGGGATATATCGAATGTCAAGGATATGTCAGCTATGTTTCGAAGAGCGAAGTCGTTTAATCAGTCGCTGCATCGTTGGGACTTTTCTGGTGTCGAGAACGCTAAAGCGATGTTTCAAGGGGCGACCTCCTACAATCAACCGCTGATCAATTGGGATGAAGCGCTTTACATCGCGCCTACTGTTTCTATAGTCGTTGACAGAAGCTCTACTGTGATTGTGGAAGACAACCAATGTCAGCCGGCCATGTCATCGACATCGACATCGACATCTCGCAAACGAGCTGCTGATGCTGTGGCGGATGTGGATGCGGGAGGCAATGGGACTTCCCCGGAGATTAAGCGATGCCACCGAGATGAACCTGTGTCCATACAAAGTAGCAGTACTTCTGTACAAGAGGTTCCTCCGGCCCAAATAGAGTCTATCACCGTTTGTCGTCGAGAAGGCCTGCCTCGACTGGAAGCCGAGCTGTCGCTCCGTCGCGTGCTCGAAGACGATGACGAAGGCGACGACAATGACGAAGCACACGACCGTCGTCGCGGGGTCGATGCTCTGGATCAACCCGAAGCGAAATCCCCTGACGAGCAGCTGTGGGCGGGTAAAATAGACATGATTACGGATGCAAAGATCGACCCAATAATGTCGTCACAGTTTTCTTCGTCAATTAAAACTGCCTTTGATGAGTACCTGTGGGAGACGCTCGCGGAGAGTACGATTCCTGCCGATCTCATTCCTAACATTGTGGAAATTCTACAATTCGAAGGAGTGTCGTCGTTTGACATTTGGTTGGAGCTGACCACGGATGAACTAAAGGCCCTCGTCGAAGACCATCACGATGTCCATCATCACGGTATTCTCGACGCGTTGCTGTTGATACATCGAGAAGCCATTAGCTTCTGAACGATACCGAACCGATAAGACTGGTAGAGATAGAGAAACGGCGCCAGGATTGGGCCTTCCCTCTTCCGCGGGCTCTAACATGGCGATTCGCCCATGCGACCCTGCGACGAGGAAGAAGAAAACCGTCGAAATAAAATAGAACGAAGAATTCATCCGATTACGATTTGGTTTTACATTTGACATGGAAACTATATATACAATATATCACATCCTTCTTCAATTCTGACCGGGTCCCCTCAGTCAGTGGCGCAGAGGGGGTGGTATTACGTAGACACCGATGATGCAACGGGTACGTGGAACGCCTTGTCACAGGCTTGTGTAATCCAATTGTTTTGAAGCAGGTCATCACTGTCTTTTCCGCCTAAGCAGGCTGGTATGTGATCGGTATTACCAATCAACTTTTCAAGGATCGCGTAATTGTTACCGCACAAGCGCAAACGCGATTTGAAGGCTTCGGAGAGGAACAAGGATGCGGCGGACCACACCACGCCAAAGAACATGGGCTCTTCAAAAACAGCCAGCGCTTTGACTCGAAATCCTGAACATTCGGTGGCGAATCGAACACATTCTACGTGCTCATACAAACTGGACATTTGGTACAATCGTGCGCTGTCCCAGAAGCTCATGTGTTGAAAGGACACGATCACCACAATGCCGGCTAATTGCACATAAGGATCCCAACTCAACTGCTCAAAGACCCAAATTCGAAACTTCGTCAATGTCAACGGATGCTCGTTTAAAAACGAATCGGTCACCACGTTCAAGCCAGCAGCGGGTACGATCATCACCGTCCGACGAAGATGCGCATCCAAACCGTTCGATACTTTGGTCATCGTCGTGAAGGCCTCAACTTCCTCTTGAGAAACACTGAACCATTCCGGATGACTCTTTCGGAACTTGACGTAGTTACTGACAACGGTAACGGCGTTCTTGACATCAAACTTTCTTCCTCTGAGAAACCGAAGTAGGTTATTGTCGGACATGTCGAACCCTTCCAACAGAGGCTTGGGAATTGTCTTCTTTATGTTTTTTCGAAGCAATGCTACTGATTCGCGAATTGTTTCTGCCGTTTGTCCTAATTCCTCGAAGACCATTCGTGCCAAATTTTCAGGAAGTTCAACGGCCTCCATGTTTCTCACTTGCAAAATACGACCTGATCGGAGGAGATCAATGAGGGTTCAACGGACGTCCCCCATGTAAGAGTAGAAGTAGCAATCCATTACCGGCATACCATAGCTTTTCCCACATAATTTAGGGAACTATTCGAATTTGCTACCAATTCGCTCGATATCGTTTGTTGATGTCAAAAGAAACGCTATGACATATTTTCTTAATTTCTTTGGTTGCTGGCAAAGGAAAATCACGGCAACACTCTTTTTTTGGGGGGAGAAGGCCCCAGGCCCGCAAAATTCTAGGGTCGTGGTCGACGTGAAGATGGCAGCCTTTCATATGATGATAAAAATCCCGTGTCTGAATCAGATTTGAACAGCAATCATGAAAATGGAAGTAGAATTTGACAATGCTACCATACGAGAAGCTGTAAACTTGTGGTGTCAAGACGAACGATCAAAACGAGTGGCGGCAAGGCGATACGGCGACATCACCGCATGGAATGTATCAAGAGTCACCGATATGTCTCGTTTATTTGCAAATAAGACAGACTTCAATGACGACATAAGTCAATGGAATGTGTCCAACGTGAGAAGCATGCGGCGTATGTTTGCCAATGCGTCGTCGTTCAATCAGCCTCTCAATTCTTGGGATGTGTCGAACCTTTTTAACGCGTCTCATATGTTCAGTGTGGCCATATCCTTCAATCAACCGCTCCATGACTGGAATCTGAAGAGCGCTCTCTTTCTCGATGAAATGTTCAATAGAGCCTCGTCATTCAATCAGCCACTCGACTCTTGGGACGTTTCGAAGGTTCGGAACATGCGTGGTATGTTTCGAGGAGCGTCGGCCTTTAATCAACCGTTGGAGAACTGGAACCTGACTTGTGTGAGATCAACGACGATGATGTTCCGTGAAGCATCTTCCTTCAATCAACCGCTGAATCAATGGGATGTTTCGCAAATGAAAACCATGTCGTTGATGTTTTGTGATGCGGTATCCTTCAATCAACCGCTGGACATTTGGGATACATCGAATGTCAAGGATATGTTAGCTATGTTTCGAAAAGCGAAGTCGTTTAATCAGTCGCTGCATCGTTGGGACTTTTCTGGTGTCGAGAACGCTAAAGCAATGTTTCAAGGGGCGACCTCCTACAATCAACCGCTGATCAATTGGAATGAAGCGCTTCATGTTGCGCCTACTGTTTCTGCAGTCGTTGACAGAAGCTCTACTGTGATTGTGGAAGACAACCAATGTCAGCCGGCCATGTCATCGTCATCGACATCTCGCAAACGAGCTGCTGATGCTGTGGCGGATGTGGATGCGGGAGGCCATGGGACTTCCCCGGAGATTAAGCGATGCCACCGAGAGGAACCTGTGTCCATACAAAGTAGCAGTACTTCTGTACAAGAGGTTCCTCCGGCCCAAATAGAGTCTATCACCGTTTGTCGTCGAGAAGACCTGCCTCGACTAGAAGCCGAGCTGTCGCTCCGTCGCGGGCTCGAAGACGATGACGAAGGCGACGACGATGACGAAGCACACGACCGTCGTCGCGGGGTCGATGCTCTGGATCAACCCGAAGCGAAATCCCCTGATGAGGAGCTGTGGGCGGGTAAAATAGGCCAGATTACGGATGCAAAGATCGATCCAATAATGTCGTCACCGTTTTCTGCCTCAATTAAAACTGCCTTTGAGGAGTACCTGTGGGAGACGCTCGCGGAGACTACGATTCCTGCGGATCTCATTCCTAACATTGTGGAAATTCTACGATTCGAAGGAGTGTCGTCGTTTGACATTTGGTTGGAGCTGACCACGGATGAACTCAAGGCCCTCGTCGAAGACCATCACGATGTCCATCATCACGGTATTCTCGACGCGTTGCTGTTGATGCATCGAGAAGCCATTAGCTTCTGAACGATACCGAACCGATAAGACTGGTAGAGATAGAGAAACGGCGGCCAGGATTGGGCCTTCCCCGCTCCGCGGGCTCTAACATGGCGAAGTGCCTATGCGACCCTGCGACGAGGAAGAAGAAAACCGTCGAAAAAAAAGAACGAAGTATTCATCCAATTACGATTTGGTTTTACATTTGACATGGAAACTATGTACAATATATCACATCCTTCTTCAATTCTGACCGGGTCCCCTCAGTCAGTGGCGCAGAGGGGGTGGTATTGCGTAGACACCGATGATGCAACGGGTACGTGGAACGCCTTGTCACAGGCTTGTGTAATCCAATTGTTTTGAAGCAGGTCATCACTGTCTTTTCCGCCTAAGCAGGCTGGTATGTGATCGGTATTACCAATCAACTTTTCAAGGATCGCGTAATTGTTACCGCACAAGCGCAAACGCGATTTGAAGGCTTCGGAGAGGAACAAGGATGCGGCGGACCACACCACGCCAAAGAACATGGGCTCTTCAAAAACAGCCAGCGCTTTGACTCGAAATCCTGAACATTCGGTGGCGAATCGAACACATTCTACGTGCTCATACAAACTGGACATTTGGTACAATCGTGCGCTGTCCCAGAAGCTCATGTGTTGAAAGGACACGATCACCACAATGCCGGCTAGTTGCACATAAGGATCCCAACTCAACTGCTCAAAGAACCAAATTCGAAACTTCGTCAATGTCAACGGATGCTCGTTTAAAAACGAATCGGTCACCACGTTCAAGCCAGCGGCAGGTACGACCATCACCGTCCGGCGAAGATGCGCATCCAAACCGTTCGATACTTTGGTCATCGTCATGAATGCCTCAACTTCCTCTTGAGAAATACTAAACCATTCCGGATGACTCTTTCGGAACTTGACATAGTGACTGACAACAGTCACGGCGTTCTTGACATCAAACTTTCTTCCTCTGAGAAACCGAAGTAGGTTATTGTCGGACATGTCGAACCCTTCCAACAGAGGCTTGGGAATTGTCTTCTTTATGTTTTTTCGAAGCGATGTTACTGATTCGCGAATTGTTTCTGCCGTTTGTCCTAATTCCTCGAAGACCATTCGTGCCAAATTTTCAGGCAGCTCCATGTTTCTCACTTGTAAAAATACGACCAAATCGGAGGAGATCCAAAGATGATGATTCAACGGACGCAAAAAGGAAAGGGTAAGATGCGAAATAACAAAAATGTGAATTGTTCCCGCGCAGAATAATTTGTGCAACAAGAGTTCCTAACAAAAAGTGGTGTTGTTTTTGCCCGCCCCCTCGAAAAGTGCCTTCCACAGTGACACGATGACGATGGAAAGTCGCACGGTCAATCAGTCAATCAAAGTCCGCCTCCAGACTCGGCTTGGAAATCCACGCTGTTAGAGAGTGGCCAAATGCCACACATGATTTCATTTTCATTCGAGGATATCCAAATGGCAGAGGCGAAGGAAAGCGCAGTAGAAGAGGAGAAAGAGGACAGGAGTTTTCATGTTCTCAACCACAAAGCCTTTTATAATGTTTTCGAACTCATATTGCTACATTTTGGGGGCGACACGGAAGCCGAAAAAAAGTTGAAGACTACAGGTTTGAAGGACTTTGCGTCAAAAATTTTAAGAATGTCAACTTTAGTGCACGGAATTTGCAAAGAAGTTCAGCGGTTGTCGCTGCCGAGTTCTCAAAGCTTTGCGGATATTGAGAACCTGACTCCCGAAGAGTACTTTCTGTATCTTTCCAAAGACCCAGCGCATAACTTTAGATCATCCGGAAAGTCTGCTTGTGAGGCTTGGATAATGCTCTCTGCAATAACTCGTGGACACTTGGCAGGACCTGTGATGCGTCCAGATGATCCAAAGCTCGACGGTTTAGCATTTGGTCCCGTTTGGAGAGATGATGGATCACACTTTGACGGTCATACTTTTAAAACTGTGAAATCGGAAGATCTAGCAAACAGAACAAGAGGAATCGATGCCATTCCTCTTGATGTTAAATTCTTCTCGTTGGGCAACAGTAAAGATCAAATTGAAGAGTCGCTTAAGAGATCCCTGCAAGATGATACTGAAATTTTGCTGTGTCCCTCGATATTTAAGGGGTATGTGTCACAACCTTTGCAAGACCACGGACGTGTGGTTTGGGTGGAACCTCTTGATTTCGAGTTCTTGCGGAGAGTTGCTGAAGGGTGGATTGAAACCTAAAATGCTGCGTTGCACTCCAAAAAGATATGACTTCGTCACTTTTGATTTTCAACAACTGGTATAGTTACTCAATCTTTTTGTTTTTCTTATGAACGAACAAGGCGGCTCTCGTGTCGTCTTAACGAGGTGATACATTGAGTTATAACGAGTTGAGTGATACGGGGGCGATGACGACGGGAGGAGAGATGAGGGGTCAGCAGTCAGCAGTAGTAGCAGGAACTGCACACGCGGTATGTACTGTAGTGGCAAGACAATTACGTACTGGTGCAATGCATTCGTATGACTTGATGCAAGAAGAATCGTTTGGGATGAGGGGGAGAAGGAAAGATTTTTTAATTCAACAGAGCTATGAGAAATGAGGATGTAAACGAAAATGAACTACCGGAAGAAGGGCGGCAAACGGTTTACTAGCGGACAATGAGCTTCTTGTTCTCCCATCCATACTTGGCCTTGTGTCGATCAAAGAGCTGGATCATATCTTCAATGAGCTTATTGTGAAAGAATTCGATCTCTTCGGGAGTCGGGTTCTCTTTCTTGGGAACTGGAATCGGCTTGCCCATGATACCGACGATGGGGACTCGATAAGGAATCGGCAGAAAGAATCGTCCCCAAAAGAGAATGAGCGCAACCCCCATCTTACGCGAAACCCATTGAAGAGCTTTCCGTCCGAACGATGTTTCATCGCCACCGCACCACATACTCAGCAGGTGCGTGTTGCCCAGCAGGTAACATGGCACCAACGCCGCACCGGTTCGGAACGCCAATTTGACCAATCCTTGACGACTCTTCAGTACAATGACTTCATCGCCATCCATGGAGGTTTCAAAAATTTCCGCGACGCCACCGGTCGAAATACCCAACGTGCGGTTCTTGTTCAGCATCTGAATATGTCGCGTGAGGGGTCACTGTCAAATCGCAGAATCAAAAGACACATGCAACTGCAGCAGCACTTACTCTTTCCGCATTGGAGCGCGAAGCATCCGTTGCTCCAATGGTACCAAGAAGTTGACGAAAGACGGGCATGCGCAAGGCGGCAGACGCGGCCAGCGCTCGGAAGCTGAAGCCCATGATCGACGGGAACGCGATCATGGTGGCGATGTTTCCGAAAGGGAAAACGCCATGAGGAGGAGCGACCAGAATGTAAGGCTTTTCGCTGCTCAGAGGCTCCTCAAAAATGCCTTTGAAGGAGAAGTAACGAAGGACCTGCACGGCAGCCCAAGAGCTCAAAGACTTCTCGACGAAAGGGGCGGGCCACAAAGCCAGAGTAACACCAACTACGCCGGCGACCGTGAAGGCAAGACGGAAATTTTGTGTGAGATAACCGCCAAGGACAACCACCACTGGTAAGGAGAAAACGGCACCAGGAACTCCGAACAAAAAAAGACACATGGCGGTCATCTCCTCGACAAACGTCATCGGCGCGATTTTGCAGACTTCTTCCTTCGTATACTCGGTGATAGCAGCCTTCTTAATCGCTGCCTCACGATCTTTCTGAGACATCGCTGCAAGATCCTTGAAATCTTGGACAGTCAACTTCGTCAAGTCCACGAACGAGGTAGTGGAGGTAGAATCGGTGTTGGTTGCCATGGTGGTCTATCTATAAAAAGAACCGATTCTTTTCTGCCACAAATTGACCAGATCAAAACTTTTCTGATCAACAGCGAAGAGATATAAAACTTCTTCTTCCAGGTCTTCTTCCTTGGCATCGTTCGTATTCATTCATGCACTTCCAGCTAGCTCACTGGACCAACAAAGTGGTGGAAGGCAGATGCTGCGGGTCGATGATGATGACGATGATGCTGTGTCCAGCAAAAATTGAAACGCCTTTTCATGTCGTCGTTTTGTTGTTGCTGCCGCCTGCCGCCGCCCAGGCGACTTGGGAATGATGATACTTGACTTACTTGTTGCTTGAAAGACGTGACTCCATTCAAACTGACTGAGAACGGAATCGTAGTCACATACCATATCTCTTCACGGAATTCGAAAATTTTCTCCTTCGCACGTCCACGTCCCATCCATGGTGTGAAGAAACGTAATGATCAACCACTTGTTCAAGCGTGACAATGACCATGAAGAATGTGCCGTCTGTGGTTCGTCATGGCCTCCTGCGGGAGATACGATATCCGATTTTATCAAATGTCAGAAATGTGGTATGTTTACGTGCTTGTGGTGTGCGATGATGTGAAGTCTGAGGATTTATGGGTGGCTGTAGACCAAACGGTACATGGCAGCTGCAAACGGATTTCCTCCTTGTTCCTTAGCTGCTCCGATGCGACTTGCAAACAAACCAAAACCATAGGTGAGATTTCTCAGCAGCTGCTTGAATGATTCCCGACGTTATAAGGAGCTTGATTGTTTGTGTGCAGACGGTATTTTGGCGGTGCGGCTACGTCAAGTGTCCGGCACACTCTGCGGCTCGGGAATCCACCTGGTAATGCAACCATTTCCCTGTTTACGGCAGCGACTTCCAGGCTAATACTGATGCTGTCCATAGTATGCCATTTTCAAAGTGCGGGCGCTTGATTTGGCGATGCGAACTGAGTCGGCGGTACGTGCGAGCACCGATCGTGTTTGAGGTTGATATTGACGCTGCTTTGACTACTGCTTTCAGGTGGTGCACGAGCGAGAAGCCTCCTGGATGCAGACCGAGGGAGATTCCTTCGAGATTGATTTCGCAGGCAACCTCCACTATTCCATGAGAGTGGAGATATGGAACAGCTATTTCGAGTACGGTGCAGTGTATCGCCTCCCCCGCGCAGTGCACATTCACCACCCTAACCCCTGTGTCCACTGCCTTTAGAATTCTGGATAAACTGTTCTACAGGGTCGATATTGACCTCTCGCCAGCCGCTTCGCTGACGGGAAAGCGATTCGAACGGTAAGAAGCGCTGTGGCCTCGCTACCGTCGCGGGGGGTGACTTGACGCTCTGCACTGCATATGTAGGTGGTTCCCACTGGAGCACGTGTCCGATCGATCAGAAAAGGCACGTGTCCTTCTGGAGATGTGCGTCATACCGCGCAAGGTAGAACCGCTGTCCTCCACCGCGACGGTGGCACCGTCCCCACAGCCGTCGTCGCCGGAGAAAGTGGTGACGTTGATGTCGACGACGACGGCGGCGGCAGTGCCTCACAGCGTACGGCGTGTCTCCCTCCCCAACGATCAGAAGCCCATCGAGCTGTCCAGCTCATCGACGACACAGCAGCCACCGAGCAGCAGCAGCAGCGGCAGCAGCTCGGCGACGGCCGTCGTCAGTGCCACGTCTGCACTGCCACCGGTGGCGCCCGTCGTGGCCACGCCGCTTCCTGAGGGCCACACACCTGCCGCTCTTCTGTCCAGCGCTGTTTCCCTGGATGACCCACCGTCACAAGAGGCGCTCGCTGCGTCTGTCCACGCGAAACCCACCGAACCGACCGCTACGGACGACGGACGACGACCAGCAGCCGCCGCCGCCGCCGCCGCCACTGTGACGGAGACCTGCGCCACAGTGGCACCGCCTGTCGCGGAGGAGGATCACCGCCTCTCCGACGTGTGCAGCGATCTCGCCGGAGGGGAACAGATCTCGTTGGCCTCCATCGACCTCGTCGACGTGGCGGACACGTCGTTGTCGTTGGACTCGGAGGCGCTGCTCGACGACGTCCGCGACGACCAACGCGACCTCAGCGCCCTCGACGAGGACGAGGACGAAGACGCCTCTTCGGAGGAACCAACGCTGCCCGCAGTCGCAGAGGACCGGTCGCCACCTGAATCGACACCGCCGAGCGGTTTTCCGTCGTTTTCTACGCGACCCATCGACGCTCCAGCGGTGGCTGAGACCCGTGTGCCACTGCCACTGCCACTGCCACTGCCGCTGCCGCTGCCGCTGCCGCTCCCACTGCCACTCCCAGTGGTGCCACCGCCACCGACGGCCACAGTCACGGCGATCGAGGCCGCCACCACCGCGCTACCCGCAGCGACAGACGCTGCCGTTCCTGTGGTTGCTGCCGCTCCTGCGGTTCCTGCGGTTGCTGCGGTTGCTGCGGGTCCTGCGAGTGCTGCGGGTGCTGCGGTGGCCGCAGAGGATACGACGACTTCGGTGGCGGTGGCGGCAGCAGCCGCGGCGACAGCGGCAGCAGCGGCGGGCGATGCGACGAATTCGTTTGCAGCGTTTGTGACCGACAGCGTCTCGCGACTGGGCAACTTGCTCTACGAACTGGAGACGTCGCTGTCGGAGTCGCGGTCGTCCGCGGTGCCCACCGACGACAACGGCGACGCGTCGCTCCCATCGGAAGCCGATCTCGTCGCCGCCGACGCCAAGGCCGCGGGCGGCAGCGGCACCGGCAGCGGCAGCAGCGGCAGCAGTAGCCACGAGGACCACGTCGGTGTCCTCACGCTGCAGGTGCACGACCTGCTCTGGGCGGTGCCGACGGCGCTGCCGGACAGTGGCTACCTCCTGAGCGTCCACTACGTCGACAGAGCCGGCAAGAAGCGACAGGTGAAGCGCCCGCTCGCCCGGATGAAGAGCCGCTGGATCAGCAAAAGCGCCGTGTCGCTGCCCGTGCCACACTTCCGCTGCGTCGTCACCGTCGACGTCGTCGACGTCGCCGCCGACAACAAAGTCGTCGGTCGCGCCCAGGTCACCGCGTACAGCGTGTTACAGCGACACGCGGATCAGCAGATCAACGCGGCGGTCTACGGGCCGTTCACGTCGTTGTCGCTGAAGGACGAGCAGCGACGGCGACGCGTCACCACCAGCGACCACGGCGGTGGTGTCCTCGCCGCCGCCGATGCCGACGAGGTGGGCACGTTGAGCTGCACCGTCACGTTCCAAGAGGATCTCTACCGCCATTTCTGGTCGCCGCTCGTGCAACTGTCGCCGTCGAGCCCCGAGGAGGACCTGTCGCTGGAGCGGCTGGGCGTCCATCTGCTGCGGTTCCAAGCGATGCTCACGTTCTTCGGCCAGTGCTACACGGAATACCTCCGCGTCATGGACTGGAGCGACCCGCTGTTCACCGCGGCGCTGTTCTTGCTCTTCCTCTACGCGACGTTGTACGTGGCGGCGGAGTATTCGTTGAGCGGCGTCGTCTTCGTCGCGGTGCTGTTGATGGCGCGCGCGTGGTACCGGCGGTACAGCGGCCAGTACCGCGACAAGTTCCTGTCGGGCTACCGCGCGGACGAGCCGACGCCGTTTATGCCCGTGGCGACGCTGCGGGTGGCCGTCTTGGGCTACCGCGGGCCGCAGACGACGACGGGGGCCGCCGCAGCGGCAGCAGCGGTAGCGGCGGCAGCGGCGACGTCGACGTCGGCGGCGGTGACCAACGCGCTGGGCCTCGGCTTCTTCACGACGGCGACGGAGGCCGCGACCGGCGCCGCCGCGTCAACGTCATCGACGACAGCGTCGACGTCAGCGTCAGCGTCATCGTCGGCGTCGGCGTCGGCGTCGCAGATGAGCCTCGCTGCGGTGAAAGTGTCGCTGATTCCCGACCGCGCCCTGTCGCCGTCCACGGTCACGTTGGGCAGCGGCAGCAGCGGCAGCAGCGGCAGCGGCAGCAGCAGCGGCGGCGGTGTGGGCGACGTGGGCGTCGCTCTGACGGCGAAGGACCTGGCGGTGGGCGTGTTGTCGACGTCGGACGAGCACCTGCGGCTGACGGAGGAGGAGTCGTCGGCGGCCGGCGTCGCCCAGTTCGTCTCCAGTTTCATCAAATCCGCCGAGAGCGGGAACCGCGCGGCGGAGGTCCTCGCGAACACCTTCGACCCGTGGCCCCTCCGCGACCCCTCGGCGATACGGGCGATGCTCCGGGCCCTCGGCGGCGGCGGCGGCGGCGGCGGCGGCGGTGGATCTGCCGCGGCGGCCACGGCGACGTCGAACCAAGAGGTCGCCCTCGTCTATCCGCTGCTGCAGCCGCTGAAGCGCAAAGCCGACCTCATCGGCGGCGGTGGCGGTGGCGGTGGGAAGAAAGAGCGCGGCGCGTCCTTCGCTGACGCCGACCACCCCGCCGCCGCCACCGCCGCCACCGCCAGCCGCAGTGGCTCACCGTCCACCGCCGCGACGACGAAGACGAAGACGTTCTCCGACCGCCCCGCGGAGCTGGAGCACGCGTATTATTCGATGTGGACGACGAGCACCGCCGCGGTCAAGTTCACAGCGCTGACGCCCGCGGCGGCGACGATGGCGACGTCGTTTCTCGACGTCGGCGGGGCCCTCGGCGGCGGTGGCAGCGGCAGCAGCGTCGCCGCCGTCGCCGTGGTGCCCGTCCGCGACGTGCTGCTGCACGGCGAACAGACCGACCGCTCGGGCCACGAGTTCGAGTACACGACGTGGCTGCGGGCCGTCGACGAGACACACACCACCGCCACCGGCCACGGGAACGGCAGCAGCAGCGACGGCGGCGCATCGGTCGAGGCGCAGGTAAGACACCGACGGACGACGACAACGACAACGACAACGACGCGGTGACTGACGCGGTGACTGACGCGGTGACTGACGCGGGGGCGGTACAGGTGGGTCGCTTGACGGCGGCGATGAATTTGGACGCGGCGCTGCTGGCGGCCGATCCGACGGAGGCGCTGCTCACGCCCCTGGCACCCGCCGCGACGGCGGCGGCGGCTGCGCCGAGTAGCAGCGGCGGAGGCGGAGGCGGTGGTGGCGCGGCGGTGGATCTCCTCGTGCGCGTGTCATTGACGCTGCCGCCGCTGAAGCGTGTCCTGTCGCCGTCCGAGGCCGACCGACGCGTCAGCGACGTGCTCCAGCGTCTCCAACGGGCGGCGCTTCGCGATGGCGGCGGCGGCGGCTACGATGGCTCCGACTACGACGGCTCCGGCGGCTCCGGCGGTGGCTCCGGCGCTGGCGCTGGCTCCTCGTCGTCGTCGTCGTCGGCCGCGTCGACGCTGACGATGCTCTGGCACATGCGCGACCACGTGAAGCACGCGCAGAACACGATGGCCGCCATCCTCGACGCCTTCGAGAGCGTCAAGAACTTGCTCAACTGGACGTCGCCCGTGCGCACGTTGCCGTTGTTCCTCGCGCTGGTGGCGCTGTGGCTGTTGACGGTGGTCGTGCCGGGGCGGCTGCTCGTGCTGCTCGTGGGGCTGTACGAGTTTCTGTACGTGATCCTGCCGATCCCCGACGGCAACGAGCTGAGCATTCGCTTCCAGAACGTGCTGCAGTCGATCCCCAACGACGACGACTTGATGCAGATCTACGCCGACGAGCGCGCACGGCGGCAGGTGGCGCAGGTGGTCGCGGCCAAGGCGGCGCAACGGGCGGCGGTGTTGAATGCGTCGTTGCGGGTGCGGTGGATGGGGCCCGGGCAAGTGAAACTGCTGCGCCGGGTGAACGTGGCGGCGGTCTCGTCGTCGGGCGGTGGCGGCGGTGCGGCGGTGATGGAGTGGCAGGCGGTGTTCGTCCTGGTGCAGGGCCAGCGCGTCGCCTGGTGGACGACGGCCGACGACCTCGACCGTGGCAAGGTAACTTCGACGTCGACGCGTTGTAGCGGCAGCGGCAGCTAACGCGTGTGTCTCTCTGTGTCTCTCTGTGTGTCTCTCTCTGTGTCTCTCTCTGTGTGTGTCTCTGTGTGTCTCTTCGGTGCAGGCGCCGATCGGACAGCTGCTCATCGGCCACGTCGCGGGCTTCACGCAGGTGTCGCCCATCGACCTGAAGAAGGTAAAGAACAGACAACAGACCCACCCCACCGAGGTCGTCTTCATCAGTGCCGCTGTTCACCTGTCTCTGTATGTCCCTGTGTCTCTGTGTGTCGCTGTGTCTCTGTGTGTCTCTGTGTGTCTCTGTGTGTCTCTGTCGGTGAGTAGTTCGCGGGCACCGGCGGCAGTACGACAGGCATCTTCGGCGAGGACACGCTCGGCAAACCGCTGCAGATCGTCGTGCACATCGACGAGGGCGACGCCGCGACGCTGTTCAAAGCCGCCGTCGCCGAGCAGTTGGCGCTGCAGGACCATCGCCAGCGATGACCGGGACGACGACGTCGTCGTCTCCACCGCCGCCTCCCCTCCGCCGAGAGAAGAGGGCTGCCCCCGACTGCGACACAGCGTCGCAGTGGAAACAGCCGCCCTCGCCCCCTCGCATCAGTTTCAGTTTCAGTTTCTGTGTCGTGTGTGTCGTCTCTGTGTGTTAAACTGCTGCCGCATCTCCATAAACCTTCCTCCCTCCCTCCTCCCGCCTCTGTTCCCTCATTTAGGAGGCGCATTACTGTCTCTGGATGATATCAATGGGGAAGCTGCAGGAGCTGCCCCCACAGTGCACACAGTTCCTGCTGGACAGCTCCCTGTTACGTTCCCTGTCATTGATTGGGGTAGTTCCACTAGTCATCGGACCACGTCTGATGATGGTCGATGTTCTGCTCCATTTCCCCGTTGTATTGGCCTGGTGCTTGTAACTGTTTCAATCCAATGTTGATACGAACTTATTACGTTTATGTGTGAGAAAAGGGCACGTCGCCAACGTTGATATCGTTGGGAAATCCATGTCACTGCGCATGTTTTGGAGTGGGAAACAGAGGTGGGCACATGTGATCCATTGTGGCAGCGGTGGTCGAGGGGAACAGCGAACTACGTTTTACCAGTAGCTGCTGCTCGACTGCTGCGAGTGCGACTGGTTAGCAGGAGACTGTGATGCTTGAATCCTCCTACCCCGCTCCCCCCACGTCGTCTTCTTCATCTTCTTCCGACGCATAACCCTTCTCTCCTTGCGATCGTGGACTGGGAGCGGAGGAGGACGACAAGGCTACGCCGCCAGTCCGATTCCCCACCATCATTGTCGACGCTGCAGTCGCAGCACTCACAGACCCCGGGACGTTGCTTGCTTGCGGAAACAAGCCATCAATGCGTTGCACCAGGGTGTTCACGGTCGTGGAAAGGGTGTTCACGATCTTCTCCAAGTGATCGAGCCTCGAGCCCGGAAGCACAATATTTTTGGTCGCAAGGAACTCCATCTTCATAGAAGACTTCGTTTGCGTGGCCGCCTTGATCAGCGCAGCCATTAAATCTTTTGCGACCATACGGTGCGTTCTATTATTTGAGTCGAGATGAAACCCTGAGGAGTGGTGGAGCACGATGCATATAACGCGATTGCTCACTGTTCCATAAGTGTTCCTCACCTTCCATGAAGGCCTCCGAAGATTGCAAGTGTGCTGTTTCTGCTGACACGAATGTCACTTCATGAAGTTCAGCCGCTTCCAAAAGTTCATCTTTAAGCTCAAGAAATTACTGGGGATAAGAAAAGCATTGGTGTGTGTCTGCTTTTCCTATCCCCAGGAATTTCTTGAACTTAAAGAAGAACTCCTGGAAGCGGCTGAGCTTCACGAAGAGACTTTCGTGTAGTAGTTTCCCATTTTTTCGTGCTTTGATTTGTGATTGCATCATTTTTTGCTTCGAGGATGAAAGGAAAATAAAAAGCACTCTGATATGATGATGACAGCGGATCAAAGTGCTCTCACCCAACGTTGATTGAGGTCGGGTCAATCGGGTCAAACAGTCGAGTCAATCCTCATTTCCTCACCTGATCCTCACTGCTGCTGTTGTTCGCAGGAGAGTTCATGCTCATCATGTCACAATCCGACATTTGGGACCAACTTGCGTGTTTCCGTATCTTTGAATTTTCGGTCTTTCCGAAATAGTTCCGAAAGTCCGTCGCTAAGTAAGGCGATAGAGAGAGTGCAATGGTCGGTCAAACAGAGTCGAGTCAAACAGTCGGGTCAAACACAGTCGAGTCAATCGGTCGGGTCAATCGGGTCAAACAGTCGAGTCAATCCTCGCTGCTGCTGCTGCTGTTCGCAGGAGAGTTCATGCTCATCATGTCGCAATCCGACATTTGGGTAGAGAGTGCAATCGGTGGGTCAAACAGAGTCGAGTCAAACGGTCGGGTCAATCGGGTCAAACGGTCGCTTGCAAAGAAGTGCGTCTCACTGTGCTGCAGCTGCAGCATCGGTCGGTTCTGCGTCCATCTTCTTCGTCCCTCGTCCGCAGCAGCAGACGCAGCCAGTGGAGCGGTAGGGGTTGTTTGGGTGTGGGAGTGACGGGCATCTTCTTCGGCGAGGACACGCTCGGCAAACCGCTGCAGATCGTCGTGGGGCACATCGACGAGGGCGACGCCGCGCTGCAGGACCATCGCCAGCATATGTCGCCCGCCTACCCCCCCCCCCGACTGCAACACAGCGTCGCAGTGGACAGTGGACCCCCTCTCTCCTCGCCCCTCGCATGTGCCGTCTCTGTGTGTTCAACTGCTGCCGATTTTCCGTCGCTGTTCCTATACATCTACCTCCACCGTTACTTCCACCGTTACCTCTACCATCACCTCCTGTGGCTCTTATCGTCGTCGTTACATGTGACCGTCACCGTGCGACACGACCTCCTCCTCCTCACCTCTCACCGCTCGGCGGGGGGAGGGGGTGGAAGGCTGCAGCCTATGGCCAGATGTGTGCGCGGACGCCTTTCTTCCGCAGCTCGATGAAGAACCGCAGCACATGCGGCCGGTCCAGCACCAGCCCATGCGACGTCGCCGGCACGCGCTTGCCCCACCCACACGACGTCATCACCTCGCAGCGGAAATGCAACTCGAAGAAGAACTCGTCGACCAAACCCGCCAGCGACTCGTCGGCCAGGAGGCTCAGCGCGATGGGCATTTCGTAGTCCGGCGAATCGATGTCGAGTTTGAAGGCGACGAAGTCTTCTGGCTGCGCCATCGCCTGGAGGTAGCGGATGGGCGAGTCGGGATCGGAGCTGTTGGCGGAGATGGGGACGTTGTAGAAGTGCCAGTTGTGTTTCCAGGCCATCGGCACGCGGCGCCAGTAGTCACGCGGCTCCAGCAACGTCATTTCCCAGGCGTAGACCCGGTCGAAACCGACTTTGCGCTACACAGAAACAGCGACAGGACACAGTGACAGGACGCAGGGTGCAGGGGTGAGCGACGAGGAGTCAACAGAGGAGAGGGCGGGGGGTAACGTACCTGGGCGAAGGCGCACGTGAACCAAAACAGCGACGAGTCAAAGGTCGAGGTGCCCGCGTCGAGCATGTAATGGCGCACCGGTTGATTCCGTTGACGTCGCGTGGTCGTGGACGTGGCCGATGACGATGACGAGGACGGCGTCGTCGCAGACGTTGTACCGTAGCGTAGGCGACGACCGGTGGCACTGCTGTACGACTGGTCGAACAGCGCCTTTCCGGACTGTAACAACACGTAATCGACATTGGAGCGACCGGTACGGGGCGTATCGGCCTGTAACAGGGGCCGTACGGGACGACAGGCCCCAAAGGAGAACGGATGACGCGCGTGGATCGTGATCGGCTCGATCCACTCGATCCACCGCTCCACACGACCACCACACGTCCGCGTCACTTCGAAACGCGACAAATACTCGAAATCGTCACTCGTGAGTAGATCCCGTGAGACAGCGTCTAATCCCATGTGCAACGAGACGCGGTTGAGCCATTTCGTCGAGTTCTGCAGCGTCTCGGGGTGTAAGACGTAGTCCATCAGCGCTTTGAACCGCGCGGGGTCGGTGTGGTCGCTGGACAACGAACTGATATGATCGGCCATGGCCAGGTCACGTAGCTCTTGAGGACTGGAGACGTAGACCTTGTGCAGGGTACACGTCTCGTCGGCGTTGCGATCGGCCGCAGAGGACGAGGTCGAGGACGAGGACGAAGCGCCGTCTTCCTCACCGCGGTAACGTCGCGAATGCGGCGAAAAGGGACTGTAGTTGTTCCCGATAGGCTTCGAGAAGTACTCACCACTGGATGGCGTCACCGCGGAACAGCAAATCGCTCGGCCATCGGGCAGTTTGCACGGTCGAGCGACGTGTTTGGAGGTGAGCGGCACGTCGAAGGTGTTGCCCCATTTAACGCATCCAGCGGTCGACGCCAGGTTCCGTCGATCGTCTTCCGTATGCACTTCCTCCACAGCCCAAGACTCACCCTCTGGTTGCAATCTACCCAATTGCAGCCAACTAAAGAGGACCAGTAGCCAATACACACCCATGACTGCGGTTAGTGGTGGCGGGTTTGGAAGCGATGGTTGACTGGTCAAGCTACAGGCGTCGCAATCACAAAGAGGGACGTCTCTCTTGCCAATTACCTTGTGTCCTATCCCATCTATCTCATGGTTTCCTCCTCATCAACAATGTTATCGCCCGCCCCACTCGTCGCGTTTTATGTTCAAACGACGCTCCACTGTAAATCTGAAACGCTCTTCAGTCAGGAGCCGTCGAGGTCACCGTTGTCAGCGAATCAGAACGGCTATTGATATTGAAAGAAAAACAGATATTCTTTCGTCTGGGATTTTGAAGCGAAAGATTCATCGGTGACTGTGAGTGACCACGTGTGTGTTGTTGTTGAGTGCAACAAATATGAGCAACGATGAAGACGATCACCGTTTGGTCCGGCGACCGCAACGAGAGAGGAGAGCCACCAGTAGTAGTGAGCAAGACGATGCTGCCCCCAGTATGAACGAGAAGACTCAACATTCGATGAAGAGTGGGGACGTTGTTGGTGGTTCTTCGAGTTGCTTTTGGATCGGGTCGGCGAGTTTGTTCGTCGGTTTCTTCGCTTCGTCGTTAACGTTGCCGTTTCTGCAGTCGCAACGCGACAAACTGGGATGTGACGCATTGTGCTTCGGAACGATGCAGTCGGCCCGATCCACCTTGTCTCTCCTCGGAAGCGTTCTCATCGGTCGTCTTTCCGATCAATGCGGGCGCTCCACGGCGCTGTACGTGGGTGTGGCGGCGTCCCTGTTCTCGCTCGCCGTCAGTTTGTACGCGTCCAACGTCCTGTTCATGTGGATCGCCATGGTTCCGGTCGCGTTACTCAATCAAAACTTCAGTGTCATGAAAGCGCTCTTTGCGGATGCGTCGCATGCGCATCGCCTCAGCGACACCGACCGCGCCGCCGCGATGGGTCGACTGGGCATGGCGGCGGGGCTGTCGTTTATGTTGGCGCCCATGCTCGCCGCCACCGTGCTGACCACCTATGACCAGGCGGTGTCCTTCGCCATGGTCTTGACGGTAGCGTCGGGTGTGTTGATGACGCAGCTGTCGACGCCGTCCACTGCGCCAGCGTCTGCGTCAGCGCCACCGCCCTCTACCGCCACTGCCACCGACCCATCGAACGACGGTTCTCTACGGGCAGCGCTCACTCGCTATGTGATGAACCTGGTCTTGCTGCCCGTCGTACAACTGCCCGGGGCCCAATTACTGCTCGCCGTGCGGTGCGGCATGTCGTTGGCGTACCACCTGTTCCTCGCCGCGTGGACGCCGTCGCTGCGCGATCGGTTTCAGTTCGGTGCACGCGACCACGCCTGGTTCATGAGTTGGATTGGCCTGTGGTACGCCGTGAGTCAGGGTTACCTGGCGAAGGTGCTCATACGATGGGCGGGGGTGGAGGGCGGCACGCGGTTGCTGCAGGCGTGCGTGGTCTGTTTGAGTGCGGGACGGGTGGTGGCGCTGTGGACGTCGTCGTTGGCGACGGTGTACGTCGTCATGGCGGCTGTGATCGTCGCGTTGGGGGTCGTGAACACGATCTTGTCGTCGGCGTGTGCACGGTTGGCCAGCAAGGAAGAGATCGGGGGCCTGTTCGGCGTGATGGAGGCGGTGGAGAGTCTCGCGGGCATCGTGGGGCCCACGGTCGGGGGGCTGTTGTATCGACAGCACCGTCAAGCGCCATTGGCGATCCTTGTGGGTGTCTATGCGGTCGTCTTTGTCCTGGTGGCCCTGTTGTACCGACGACACGTGGTGGAACACCCACCGCCGGCCTCGGCGGCGGAGCAGAGGCAGGTCGCCTCTGTCGCCGACGACAAACTCGACAAACGCGACTGACCACCCTCCACCGCCGACAACCGCAGGGCCGTGCCAAGGGCCAAGGGAGAAGACAACGCGTATTATTTAGCGGGGGCAAAGAGGGATGACATAAGATAGCGGCAATGGTCGCGACAGGGCGACCGACAATGGACAAAATCAAGAGATGAAAAACGAAACGGCTGGCGAACAACGAACTGCGACACGTCGACGACGTCGACGGCGGCAGCTGCGACCCGATGAGCCTGTGGGTCACACCCGGCAGGGGACAGGACAAGAAACAGACGAAAGATAAGCGGCGCTAGTCCAGCGTCGCATCGGTGAGCGGTGACGATGCCGCGGCCGCCGCCGCCGCGTCACAGCCGCCGCCGCTACGCGTCGTGTCGCCCGTAGTCGGCGTGCAGCAGGGCGACAGTTTGGTGTCGTGGACGCTGTCGAGGAAGTCGGTGATGATCGTATTCGTGAAGCGGAAGCCGTGACGCCACGGCAGCAGTCCGACGGGCCACCCGACGTGGCCACCCATCGCCGTCAGCAGCATAATCTCGTTCTCCCAGACCCACGGGCGCTGCGCGTCGGTCGGGTCCGCGGGCATCGTGTTCACGTGGATGACGGGGTCGTCAATCGCGTGGATCACCAGCAACGGCACCGGGAACCGCAGCGGTGTTGCCGTTGCCGCAGCGGTGGTCGCCGCGGTGGTGGCCGCGGTGGACGTGGCTGCGGTGGTGGAGGTGGCAGGCGCTGCAGTGACCGCGGCCTTGGCCGCCATGGCGCGCATGGCCGGCGCGGCGCTCATGTCGCGGTAGTAGTCGTCGACCGAGGCGTAGCCGTGGATGCCGGTGACCATGACGCTGTCGAAGTCGTAGACGTCCACCAGCCGATCGATGATCTGGGCGCACCCCGACGCAGCGGTGGCGGTGGAGGCGGCGGTGGTGGGTTTGAATCGCTTCTGCACGACCTCCCAGCCCTTCGCCGTCCCGACAAAGGCTTCTTTCAGGCCAAAGGCCAACAACGGCTGCCACACCGCACGCGAATGTTGGAAATGGACGTTCTCGATGGTGTCGAAGCAGCCCGCGACGTTGACGACGCCATCGACGTACTCCGACAGCGCACTCTTCACCAGCGCGTTCGTCACGACGAAACCGCCCATCGAAATGCCCACGGCGATCAACGTCGCGTCGGCACCCAGCGACGAGCGAATGACCTTGGCACAGGCCAAGGCATCCGAGATGCGCGCCCCGTGGAACATGGCGTCCGACTCCAACGGACATTGCTGCAAACCCCGCCCCACCATCACGAAGACATGCGTGCCACGTTGACGGGCGTGGTAGACGAAGTCCTTCACGTAGCCTTCTTGACTGCCGCCCGTCAGACCCGCGAGTAAGAACACGGCCTTCGCCGGTGCCGCTGATGCTGCTGCTGTCGCTGTGGCGGTGGGCTCATCGTCCTCGGAGAGAGGAGGCATCCAATCCAAGGCGACGGCTTCGGAGGCATCGGGGGACTCGTCGGTGCAGACGCCGTTGTGGTCGGAGAGTGCCACGCGAATCCACCGTCGCTCGTACGTCACCGCGGGCGGTTGGACGGTGAGAAAGGGCACCAGCGTGCGAATGTCGCCGGACAAGAGCCACGGCGTGGCGCGGAGGAGAACGTTGGCTTGTGCATCGAAGAGGTCGCCGAAGGCCACCGATTCTTGCTGCAGCGACGGCATCTTCGACAGCAGCCGCTGGGTCGTCGCGTCGGGCGAGGCATACAAACCCGGCGCAAAGCGAGACGAGAAGGGGCGTAGCCAACGCCCGAACGGCGCCTTGATCAGCACGCCGTAGAAGTGCCGGAGCACCGGATACACCGACATCAGCAGCAGCAGAAACGTCATCACGTGCATCTGCTGCACCGTGATGAAGGCGTAGGCGGCGATGGCGACCAGTAGATACGGCCGGATGAGAGCGAGCAGTAATTTCCCCACACAAATGAGGACAATGCGAATGTTTTGATAGGAATAAGGGTTGTAGACGGAGGAGGCTTTGATAGCGGCGGCGGCTGTGGCGGGGGTGGAGACAGCGGCGGTGGCGGTGGTAGTGGTAGTGGCCTCGTTGGGTGGCGCTGCCGCCGGAGGTGATCTACGCGCGGCTTGGAAATAGTCTTCAAAGCTTTGTTCATGCAAGCCTTGACGAACATGAGAGACGTATTCATTGGATAGCATACGCATCATCGTGGGAGGAGAAGCAGTCATCTTGAAGTCACGTGCTGTGTACAGACCTAGCAGCATGGACGACACCAACAACCAAAACAACAGTGACAAGATCAAAAACAACTCTATGTACACGAATGGGTCGCGTGATACCACCGCCTCCTACACACCGTAAACCAGTAAAGAGAAGTGGTCCTATGACGTGGGCGTCTCGTTGCACCAGCCGCCCTCTCGCCGCTGCGTGGCACATTTTTGTCCTCCTCGTCGTCGTCGTCATGCGTCTTTGTCCTTTGTCGTCGTCGTCGTCGTCATGCGTCTTTGTCCTTTGTCGTCATCGAGCGTCCCCAGTACGGTGGCCTGTGGCCTATGGCCTGTGGCCTGTGGCTTGTGGCCTATGGCCTGTGGCCTGTGGCTTGTGGCCTGTGGCCTGTGGCCTGTGGCCTGTGGCCTATCCTGTGGCCTGTGGCCTGTGGCCTATGGCCTGTGGCCTGTGGCTTGTGGCCTGTGGCCTGTGGCCTATGGCCTGTGGCCTGTGGCTTGTGGCCTGTGGCCTAGTGTACTGTACACGAGTGTATGTATGTCTTCGGTTTACTTCATTACAGTGGTAGTAGCTCATATATACGGGAGGTATTTCTGTCCGAAGGCCCATAGCATCTCACCCAATTGCACATTGGTGAGCTGCGACACGGTCCAATGGACCATATCCTCCACGTTGTGTTGATGCACCGCCGACATCACCTGCCCCAGGACGGTCAACGTGACGAGGATGGCGAAGAAGACGATCAGATTGAAGAAAATGAGGCAGTAGTCGACCATCGCGAACCGTGGCGTGCCTTTCACTTGAATCGATTCGATACGCGACAAATTCGCCACGCGACGGAGATCCCGACGTCCCTTGCTGGGTGAGCTCGGCGACGCGGTGGCGGTGGCGGCGGCGGCGGCGGCGGCGGCGGGGGAGAACCGCGGGGATGCCCGCGTCGCTTTCTCTTTCTCCTTCGACAGCAACTCGGCGAGGTTCTTCTCTCGCCCAGAGGACTGCTTCTCCAATGATCCACGCGTATTCGTATCACGAGATCCACTGCTTTGTGGTGTACTGTGAATCACCATGGGACGTAGCGGCTGACTGGACTGTGGGGTGCGGAGGTCGGCGGGCGCAGAGCCGCGGGCGGGTGTCGAATGGATCCCGTCCGTCTTAGACGCCGAGGCCGTTTCTGGCTTCGAAACTTCCGGAGATAGCAAGAGCGACTTGGAAATGGACTCTCGTCCTGCCCTTGTCGGCGTAGGCGAGAGCTCGAAGAGCGATCGACTGGCGTGCGACTTGTTCACGTCCGCGGGGGTGCCCATCTGCAACACTTGATCCACCACGCGCATGTCCATGCCTCGCATGCTGGGAGAGGATAACAGCTTCTCAAACGATGCGTCTGACAGATTCGAGACCGGAGAGCCCTCGCTGCCTGGTGTGATCGCTTTGTAGGTGCTGTCGTCGTGGGTGAAGCTGGCGCCGTCGTGTGCCTTTTGGGCGGTGCTGATGGACGCTTCTGCGGCACTTGGCGTCACCGGGGCCACGGAAGGTGATGGATAAGGGATGAACTTGGAGTTGGTCGTGGGTGTTCTCGGTACAGCCTCGACCGGTGTGGTCGCAGGAGCTGCCTGTGGCTGTGGCTGTGGCTGCGATGTGGCAGCAACGTTCTGCGGCGTCGGAGCGACGCTTTGCGGTGTGGCGCTCTTCATAACTGGAGTGAATATCTTGGGGTTTTGAGGTGTTCCTTCTTGCTTGATTTGTGTGGCAGGAGTAGGAGGGGGAACTGAAGCTGTGTACGGAGATCGTCCGATGGGCGGCGCGTTGGCGGCGGAATAAATAGGAGGAAACGCCGACACGTCCGACGACTTTCGAGCACTGGCAGACGAGCTGTATTCATTTCCTTTGTCCTGTGGTGTTTGCTGATTTGCTGGGGCGAGTCGAATCACTTGATCTTCAATCGACACGTTGAATTTTCGAAGTTGTGGGCTGTTGATGAGACGTTCGTGAGCCTGAGACGGCGTCGAGGACTGAATGAATCCTCTGATTGAATCCTTAGCACTTTGATTCCGTGGAGGCAGCTTTGGCTCCTCAGGACCAGTGTTTTGGAAGGATCTCAGAAGAGATCGCGGAGTTTGATCTTGCAGCATTTTGTGGGTGTCAACTGTCCGGACAAAGCAAAATAGACCCAGGCAAGGCTTATTCGTTAACCGCGGGCACTTCCTTCAACCAATTCCAATATTCCAGATTAAACTTGTGCTCTGGTCGTGCCTACGTTATGGCTAGAAAGAGAGCAAGCAAGTCCTTCCTTCGTCCATCCGCTGTCACCTGAGACCTGCAGCGGGCGGCGCGGCGCATTTTTCGCAACGTCTCTTCCCACCGAAAACAACACTATAGATGACGTCTACTGCAAGAAAAAGGGGCTATACATGCCGTCACTTTGTTGGAGGGAGATGTGCATGACGACGACGACGACGACGACGACGACGACGACGACGACGACGACGACGACGACGACGACGACGACGACGACGACGACGACGCCGTCATGACGATGATGACTCCCACGCAAGACGCAAGTGCATACGATGGCGAAATGGCGAATCGATTCCGATGCTGATGGTTGATGGGAACGGCAGCTGCGAAACATAGGAGAGTCACTTTGAAAGGGATTGAGAGTATGTGTATCGAAAAGTAGAACGCTTGACGAAAGCGACGATGACCATGTTGTGGATCTGCTGGGTGTTCGTGTGGGGTGTGGTGGCATCGTTCGGTGTGCAGGCTTTTCAGAGTCGACACACAGCAACAGGCAGCCAAATAAAACTCCCATATCATTTATTACGAGCTTCAAGTGATTCTTTGCTTCCTAGGAAGCTTAACGATGCGGTGCAAGCGTTGAAGTTAGTCAACGACGAGCAAATGCGCTATCGACAGCTTCTCTTTCTGGCATCGACGGCGAAGCCCTTTCCACCGGGCCTTCGCATTCCCGAAAACAAAGTTCCAGGATGCCTGTCCACAGTGTATGTGCACGCGGAGCTTGATTCCGATGGAGCTGTGCAGTATTTGGGCGACTCGGATTCACAGTTGACAAAGGGGCTGGTAGCCTTCCTGGTCGATGGACTTTCAGGCAGCTCAGCAGAAGATATCCAAAATGTTGACCCCGGCTTTATCAAAGAAGCTGGAATAGCGCAAAGCTTGACTCCAGGCAGGAACAACGGTTTCTTGAACATGCTTGCGTTGATGAAGCGCAAGGCAGCTGCTCTGCAAGGCTTGCCGACATGAGTTCCATGATCTGGATGTGTATATATGCGATCTGACGATGATAGATTAATAGTTACAGTAAGCCAAGCACTTTGAATGTTTAATTAAAGCTAATGTCGAGCACGTGAGAATTCGAGCATACCACGTACTACATTGTTTAATTGCAGATACGTTGCCCATCGGTCCTACCACACAGAGAAAATATGCATATACGGTATCCGTAGACAGTATGTTCCAGTCCACAGAACATAGTAATGTCGCAGCACAGCAGCTACCGTTGTACTGTGGTCGTGAGGCTGTGGAGACCGAAGAAAGCGCCTCCTCTGCTGTGTACGATGACGACGACGTCCCCGGCCACGATGACGACGACGGCATTTGATCCGCCGTCGTCGGTGTTTGGCACTTTTGGTCACCTGTTGCTGTCCCATATGGCATACACAGGCAATAGAAGTATCCAACAGGGTATAAAATATCAATATCATTCTTACAGAGACCATGGAACAACGAGATCCGGAGGAAATTCTGCAAGAAGCTGTCGATATCAAGGACTTCTTCGGGCACTGCAACTTGGCCAACACCATCACGGCCTCGTCTGCAGAGGGCCAAGAAGAGATTTTCTCCGTCAATCAGTATACAGGCTTACAATTGGTTGGAAAGACGAAAAGTCAAGTGTATACCCTACTGGAGGAGAACATGCAAGAGATGTACATCGCCTCGGGTTGGGGCTGGGAGGAAGAATCGAAACGAAAGGAGCTCTTTCACGCCTCCTCGCGCTTTCTGGTGGTCACGGACTCTAAGAATAAAGTTGCAGCATTCACGATGTTTCGATTCGAATGGGACGACGAGGATGAGCCGGAATACCCGGTGCTCTTTCTGTACGAGATTCAGGTGCATGAGGATCACCGCGCGAAGAGCCTCGGCAGGGTCTTGGTCAATTACCTCAAGACGATCTCCTCTACGGTAGGGACCACCAAGATATTACTGACGTGCTTCAAAGCCAACACGAAAGCCTTACGTTTCTACGAGAAAAATAGCTTCGGTATCGACGCCAACTCACCGTCCGCCTGCGGCTTCACCGAGGAGACCTACGAGCTGTTGTCCGACAAGCCCATGAAGAAGCGATAGAACACAGTAGACAGTGGGTAGAGAGAGGGGATGTTGTAACTTAACGCGTACACTTATAAGCGCTAAAGAGAATCAGAGGTTGAGGGAAATGTACAACGTGCGATATGGCGACGTGGTCGGGTCCGATATCGACGCGTCGGTCGTGGTGTGGTGCTGACGGGCGGATCAAAAAGGGCAATCCAAGGCCTCCCCAACCGAACCACCACCCCTCCCACAACAAAACACCAAACGAAAACACACATACACAAAGGAAAGGAATGGAATACCGCACACCGAGGAAGCAGGAGACTGATAGTGTGCGTGCGTGCGTGTGTGTACGTACGTGTGTGGGGCGAAAGAGAGCCGCTGTCGCGACAGAGCAGAGCAGAGGCCCTACGACCGGGGCACACAGAGAGCGAGAGAGACAGAGAGAGGGAGGGGGGTGAGAGAGTGCGTGTGCGTGGGACGGAGAGAGACAGAGAGAGGGAGAGGGTGCTCAGAGGTCGCGAATGCTGCTGGCCTTCTCAATGGCTAGTCCGAATTGATTGATGAGCTTGTACCAAGCGTCGTTTTTGTCTTGCGAATCGTCGAGTAAATCGGCGATGAACTGTTTGAGCCGTTCTTCGAGGGCCGCCGACCCGTCGTCGTCGCCATCGGCCGCCGTCGCCGTGAGAATGTCCTGCAACTGGTTCTCCTTCCGGTCGAAATAGTCCGACCCGCTGACGTATTCGTCGCGGAACTTGGCGAACAACTCGCGCAAATGACCCGCCAATTCGATGACGTCGTTTTTCATGGTCGCCATGCGATGCAGCGACTCTTGGCAGTATTTCTCGAGGTCCAACACCGACCGCAGTTGATCTTGCAGCTCGACGATCGCCCCGTGCAAATCGGCATTCTCCGCCCGCAGTTCTTCCAATTCTTGCACCGACGTGGTCAGCGTATTCGAGACGCGGGCCTTGGAATCTTGCAAATGCTCCGCGACGTTTTCGACTTCGTTTAAGCGGATTTCCGCTTTGCCGAGGTCCTTCAGCAGAACCGCGTTGCTCTGCTGCAGCGACTCCAACCGCGCCTCGGTCAGTTTCAACGCCATGTCAAAGCTCTCCTCGTACAGTTCCATGGTGATATCGCCATGCATCACCCGACTGATCATCGTCGCTTGTCGACACGAGGACAACCGGAGCATGCTCCGTTGGTGTTCGAAACGCTTTTTCTCTTTGTAACACTCCATCGCCCGCTGTTTGGCCTCGAGGAACTGCTCCTTGTGCACGACACGCACGGCCCAGGTGAGTTGCTTGGCGTAGACTACACGGGGAAGGAGAAGGAGATGGTGAGCACGTGGTGTGAAGAGAGAGGCAGCCGCAGAGGCAGCCGCAGAGGCAGCCGCAGGGGCGGAGCGAGTCGCTTACGTTTCGCGTAGGTGTTGTTCCACACCAACTTCGCCGCGGTCGGCAACGACGTCTCCAATGCTCCACAAATGGGCTTTTCATGGGCGTTGAAGCGGGTCAGGGGCAAGCGACTCATGCCCTCCATCTCGACGGAGAAGCCGATGTCGTACTGCGCCGTGAAGAACTTCCACACGATCATCGACTCGGCGGGCAGCTGGAACATGTGCTCCTCCAGGCGGTGGACGATCGTCTGGTTCACGGGGCTGTTGAGCAAGAGCAAGTCATAGACCGTGAGCACGGGGGGAATGACGTCGTTGAACATGCTGATGATCTCTTCGTCGAGAAAGACCTGCAGCAGGTCCGACGTCAGCAGCTCGTGGTGGCAGGTGATGTCCGACAGGTAGTACGTCAGACTGTCCACGTACTGCCGCATGATCTCCGTCGACGACACGGGGATCTTGAAGATGTTTTTCGCGGTGCTGCGACGGATTTCCGATGGCAACGTGGACACGTCGTTCGCGCTGACGAAGGTTTTCGCGGGGCTTCCCGACACACCGCCGCTACCACCACCGCCGGAGACACGCTTCTTATCCAGGAGAATAGCGGCTTCTCTGGTGATCAACTGCTGCAAGCGATTCGCAGCGTCCAGTGGCAACGTGGGCACTGCGCTGTCGGGGAAGCACTTGCGCAGGCGGCGGTCAAACTCAACGAAGTCGACGTAGGAGCGATCGACGTTGAAAGACAGCGACCCCACGCGGACGTTGATCACGAAATAGTGCTTGTCGTACGAATCGCCATCATCGGTGAAGTAGTAGTCCTTGATCGACAGGTCGACGGCCGACAGCACCGAGTCGCTGAAGCTGCCCTGCGACGGGTAAATATCCGACAACATTCGTGAGCCAACGGTCAGATCAGCTATCACACACACACTACGTTTGTCGATGGTGGCTGGTTTTACCAATGGCCTTGATCGTGAAAATGTGACCAGAAAACGCGTCGATCGATCCGATCGACCGACGAGGCGGCGGCGAGCGGCGACCGGCGACGACGACGACGACGACGACGATGGCGACACGACGACGACGACCGCTGCGGCGTCATCGCCATCGTGTCTATTATATATTCGACACTAACTTAAGCGCTAAATGTATAATAGTGGGTCAAGTTAAGGGTCGAATGGAGCGGCAGTTGCGGCGGTCGCGGCGCCGCCGCTGCGACGTCGGCGACGTCGTCGTCGATGAGATTCGCGTTAACGAGCCTCATAACACGAAGAACCATCGCGCAACGGAGACAGAAGGAATTGCCTTCGATCGTGTAGCTTCAGTGACAGCGACGACGACAACGCGTCTTCTCCTGCGGAAACGCGATATCCGACAGAACCAGAGAGCGCGCTCACACGGAGATCCTCGCGCCTCCTCTCTCATCATATCGTTCTCTGTCCCTTCGAAGTGAATTCTCGTCGTCTTTTCAATTGCAGTGCTTGTCGCGTTTTGCGTAGCATCAATCGGCGTGGTTCTCTTGGAAGTGTTGTAGCGTTGTGACTGCCTCGACAGGCAACGGCTACTCTCATCGTTTGTATCATTAACACATCGACAGTGCATTATGCTCTCTCGCATTTCAAGGTCTGCGACTGCGAAGTCGCTGACGATCAATATGGAAGACAGTTTCAACCGCCTGGCCTACGCAGTGGACTTTGAAAGGTTCGCGGTGCCCAACGGGCTGCTGCACGTTACGAGACGCGCGCGTTTAACCGTTGGTCGTGTTTCTCCTGGTCTGTGTGTTGCTGTAGTGTACTGGAAGACTGGCAGCCGCCGTGTGCGCAGGAGGGCATCCACCTGGGCAAAGCCGTCGTGGCGGAATTCAAAAAGAAAATCAAAGAGGCCGGCCTCCACGGCACCGCGGCCCATTTGGACCTGCGCCATGGCCTCCTCCACGCTCGCCAGGTTCGTTCTGCTACTGCCACCGATTCTGCGTCTCTGTGGCCCTCTTTGCTCACACGGTCGGTGTTGGTGTTGGTCTGTGCGTCGCTGTGGCCGGCAGATCTCGCTGCTCATCCTCGTGCTGTCCAAGAAGCCGGTCATCTCGCGCCTCGAGGTGCGCGCCGAAGAGGTCACCAACGAGGTACGTCGCTCCCTTCCGTGTGTAACGCCCCCTTCACTGACGCGACGTGATGTGCTGCGCTGCGTCGTGTCTCCCTCCGCTGCGTCATGTGTCTGTCTCCGTCTGCGGCCGTAGGCGCTCGAAGCGATCGAGAACGTGCTGCAGCTGCAGATCAAAAGCTGCCGCGACGTCGACCTCGACAACCGCCTGCAGGCCTGCTACCTCGGCGACTTCCTCCTCGACGGCAAAACGACGCACCTCGACCAGCGGCTGCTCGCCAAGGTGCAGCAGGTACGACGCCCCGCCACCGCCCCCGCCCCCGCCATTGCTACACCGCCTCGTGTCTCACCGCCCCCTCGGCTGTTGCTGCGCAGTCGTGCGCCGTGCTGAAGCACGCGAACGCACGCGCCTTTATCCGCGCGACGTACCTCGACGACAACGCCGCCGCCCAGAGCAAAGTACGTCGCCCCCGCCGCCTCTCTCGCTCTGCCTCTGCCTCTGACCCGCCCCTCGTCTGTGTCTGTGTCTGCGGTGCAGTCGACGGTGCAGAACTCGTACGTGGAGAAGCTCTGGGGCAAGATCTTCGGCGTCCTCGACTCGCCGCGCATCCAACGCGCCTACCGCGCCGCCCGCATCCACACGAAAGAATGGATCCGCTACAACGAGCTCGAGCGCATCTTGATCTGCGGCTTCGTCGAGCGCGGCTGGCTCGCCGCGCTGAGCGACGAGCTCATCGGCCGCGTCGACGCCGCCGCCGCCGGTGACGCGCTGTTTCGCGCCACGTCGCGCGACGACGACGCCGACGGACGCGGCGCGTCGGTTTCGCCGCTGCCGACGGCGGCTACGACGACGACGACGGCGTCGACGGCTACGGCGGCTACGGTGACGAGGCCCTCGGCGGCGCGGGGCCGGCACGCGCCAGCGGCGACGCGGCCGACGCGGACCCGGCGCCGCCGTCGCGACGCGCGTTGCGCGAGCAGTTCGCGTCGCCGAAGGCCAAAGCGCCGCCGCCCGTCGCCACCGCCGCCGCCGCCGCGGCCTCTGGCGGCAACAGCGTCGACAGCCTCGCGCGGAAACTCGCCGAGATCGAAGCGCTGACGTCCGGACGGCCGCCCGTCGCGACGGCGGCGGCGACGTTCGCGTCGCGTCAGATGGTGCGCCACGACGACGACGACGAGGAGGACATGCGGCCGCTGGACGACGGCGACGCCTACGACAAAGACAGCGACACGCGCTCGAAGAAGAGCGACCACCGCGCGCCACCGCCACCGCCGCCGCCACCGACGACGCTGTCACCTGCGCAGTCGTCGCCGGTGGCCGCGCAACGGTCGCTGGCGGCCGCCAGCGGCGACGCGGCGGGGTCGCCGGCGTCGGGGCCGCGCATCGTTCGCGCGAACAGTTTCGCGGCGTCGGATCTGTCGGCGCTGAAGAAGCCGCCGCGGCCGCTGCAGCGCACGCTGAGCACCATGTCCGCCGAGCAGGCGGCGTCGCAGGCGGCGTCGAAGAGCGGCGGCGGGCGGCGGCGGCGGCGGCGGCGGCGGTGGCGGCACCAGCAGCGGCGGCGGCGGCGAGCGGCTGTCGTCGTTCGAGGCGAAGCTGCTCGAGCTCGAGGCGATGATGAAGGCCGGCGCGCCGCTCGTCGTCAGCGCGACGCCCAGTCGCCGCCCGTCGCAGTCGAGCGTCAGCGGCGACGTGAGCGTCGTCGTCGGCGGTGGCGCTGCGCTGCTGCCGCCGCTGCCGCCGCCGCAGCGCCGCGCTCGACGCGGTCGACGCCGCCGGTCGATGCGGCGCCTCCGTCGCCGTCGACGGTCGATGGCCCCGCCGCAGCGAAAGACACGACGCCAGCGTCGACGCCGACGCCGACGCCGACGCCGCCGCTGCGGCCGCGCGACGTGGGCATCGCCGCCCTCGACGCCGGCGCCTTCGCCGCCGCTGCGCCCGCCGCTGCGCCGGCGGCTGCTGCGTCGTCGGTGGCGTCGTCGCCTCCGCCGCTCGCGGCGAAGGTCTCGTTCCGCCTCGCGAAGATCGACGAGGAACCCGCCGCCGAGCCACCGCCACCGACGGCGACGGCGACGGCGACGGTCGCTGCGCCCGCCGCTGCGCCGCCGCTGGCGCCGGTCGTCGCCGTCGCGAGCCCCGCCGCCGTCGCTGTCGCCGTCGCTGTCGCTGCAGCGCCACCGACGGTCGCGCCGCCCGCCGCCTCGGCCGCCGTCTCGAGCGGCGCAGAGGACGCGGCCGCAGCGCCGAACGTCTTCGCCACGTGGCGCCAGCGCACGGCGACGACGGCGACAGCGACGGCGACAGCGACGGCGAAGGGGGCGACACCGCAGCAGCAGCAGCAGCAGCAGCAGCCCGCCTCGACGCCAACGACGCCGCAGCCGGCGACGCGGCCGTCGGCACCGGCCACAGCGACGGCGACTCCGCCGCCCGCGGCGACTCCCGCGACGCCGACGCCCGTCGCAGTCGTCGCACCCGCCGCCGCCGCTGCGCCACCTGCGACCGCCGCGCAGCCGTCGCCGCCACCCGCCGCCGCTGCCGACGTCGCCGCCGCCGACGCTGCGGTCAACGCGGCTCCCGCCGCAGCGGCAGCGGCAGCGGCGGCTGCACCGGCGGCCGTCGCGTCCCCGGCGCCGCAGACGCCGCAGCCTTCCGCCGCACCCGCCGCGACACCCGCCGCGGTCACCGGCGCAGCGGCGGAGCCGACGCCGCACGCGCGACGGCCGCCGGTCGCCGTCGCTCCGCCGCAGCCGCCGACGCCACGACGCCGACGCAGCCGCCGCAGCCGCCGCAGCCGCCGCAGCCGTCGCCGCCGCCTCGGCGCCGTAGCCCGCCGCAGCGTCGCCCGCCGCGAAGCAGCGACGCCGACGCTGACGCCGACGGCGACGCGACGACGCTGACGCTGAGCGACGCGCCGCTGAGCGACGAGCGCCTCGCCGCTGCCGCCGCCGCCGCCGCCGCGCCGGGGCCGCGTGACGACGCTGCGTCTCGAGGCGGCGGGCGTCACGTCGCTGGCGCCGCTGCAGCTGACGCGGCGGTTCCCGTCGCTGACGACGCTGTCGCTCGCGCGCAACGCGCTGCCGGCCAACGCGCTCGACGCGCGCGCCGCTTCGCCGTCGCTGTCGCCGTCGCTGTCGCTGCTGCTGCCCGCGGCGACGCTGACGTGTCTCGACGTGTCGCACAACGCGCTGCGCGACCTCGGCGGCCTCGGCGCCTGCGTCGCGCTCACGACGCTGAACGTGTCGCACAACGCGCTGCGCCAGCTGCACGGCGGCGTCCCGCCGAGCCTCACGGCGCTCGACGCGTCGCACAACGCGCTGCCGTCGGTGCACAGCCTCCGCGCGCTGGCGCTGGCGCCGCGCCTCGTGTCGCTGTGTCTCGCGGGCAACGCGCTGCTCGACGCGCTGCCGAACGCGCGTGTCGCGCTGACGTCGCTGCTGCGGCGCTGCGGCGGCTCGACGGCGTCGACGTGGCGCCGCCGAAGCGGCCGGCGCCGTCGCCGCGTACCGCCCGATCAGCGGCATCGGCCACCGCCCGGCCACGTCGGTTTCGCCGCGCGGCCCGCGCCGCATCGCTCGCCGCCGCCGCGACACCGACGCGACACGGCGCAGTCGGCGGCGGCGGAGGCGCCGCTGTCGCCGGTGGCGGAGCAGCGGCTCGTCGAGCGGCTGCACCGCGCGCGTCCTGCGCCGCCGCCGGCGGCGACGGCAGCGTCGACGTCGACGGGCGGCGGCGGCGACGAGGACGCGGCGGGGTCGCCGTCGCGTCGCCGGCCGCCGAAGACGCTGACGCGGCAGTCGCTGGCGGCCGTCGTCGACCGCCTCAGCCAGCCGCGACACGCGCCGCCGCCCACCGCCACCGCCGCCAGCGACACCGCGCCACCGCCGCCGCCGGTCGTGTCCCGCGGCGGAGCGGCCGCCGTCGCTGCGACGCGCAGCCGATCGCCGCCCACCGCCGCCGCCGCCGCCGCCGCCGCCGCCGCGCCGCCGCCGCGACGGCGCCGTCGTCGTCGCCGCAGCCGCAGCGGCGGCGGCGGCGGCGGTGGACGAGTCGCCGCACGCGACGGTGCGCACGTGGCTCGCGGCGAAGCGGCGGGACGCGCAGCGCGTCGCCGACGTGTTCCGCGTGCCCTTCGCCTGCGCCGCCGACGACGCCATCGACGCCGCGACGCTCGCCGCCTTCGACGCCGCCGTGGCGCGTGTCGCGCCGTGTCTCGAGATTCCGCTGCCGATCCGCCGCGCGGTGAAGCGCGACGCCGTCGACGCGGCGACGCTGCGCGCGATCGACGCGACGATGACGGCGCTGGACCAGGCGCTCGCGCTGCTGCAGACGCTGCGCACCGTCGCCCTCCTCGCGTGTCGCGACACCGGCGGCGACACCGGCGGCGGTGTCGCGCTGCCGTTCGCGACGGCGCTGCGGCTGACGATGGCGACGCCCGCGGGCCGCGCCGTGAGCGAGGCGCTGCTGCTGCCGCACGGCGTCGTCTACCCGCCGACCGCCGACGCCGCCGAGGCCCTGCGCCGTGTCGCGCGGGACGCCGAGACACACGTGTCGCCGGTGGCCGCACCGCCCGCCGTTGCGGCGGCAGCGACCGTCGCCGGCGTCGACGCGGCCACCGACGGCGGCAACGCCGATGACGACGACGACGGCGACATCGACGGCGACGCGGCGTTTTCGCATCGCATCCGCGACGTGTCGCAGCCGCCGCCCGGTGCCGCCGACGCGTCGCAGCCCACCGCCACCGCCACCGCCGCCGCCGCCACCGTCAAGGGCGGCGGTCCCTCGAGGGACGACCTTCGTCCCTCGCCCGGCCCCAGTCCCTTCGACCCTAGTCCCTTCATGGATCGCATGCGACAGCGCATCGCGCGGCGCTTCATCCCCGCCGCGCTGCTCGACACCACCGCCACCGCCACCGACGCTGCCGCCAGCGTCGCCGACGGTGACGTCGACGTCGGAGCCACGGTCGCGGTCACCGCGACGCAGCCACCGCCACCGCCACCGCAGCCGTCGCCTGCGGTCGAGTCGCCGCTGCCGCCGGCGGTGTCCCAAGAGCAACCGGCGGCCCGCGCCGTGTCGCAGCCCGCGACACAGCCCGCGGCGGTGTCGCAGGTCGCGCCGCCCGTCGCGACGCAGCCGCCGCCGGTGACAGTCGCCGCGGAGCCACCGACGGCGGCCGAGACACAGCGCGACCGCACCGCGTCGCGTGACACAGCAGCGACCATCGCCGCGGCGGTGGCGGAGGAGCGACCGCCGCAGCCGCCGCAGCCGCCGACCGATGCGCCGCTCGTCGAAGAACCGTCGCCTGCGTCGCGGCCGCCGTCACCGGAGCCGCTCGCCGCCGCCCCCACCGCCGCTGCCCCTGCGGCTGCCCCTGCGGCTGCCCCTGCGGCTGCGGTGGCCGTGTCGCCATCGCCGTCACCGTCACCGTCGCCGGTGTCGCCGGTGTCGCCGGTGTCGCGGCCGGCGGCGGTGTCGCCCGTCGCGCCGCCGTCGCCGTCGCTGTCGCCGAAGCGACCGTTCGCCTACGCGGCGCCGGAGACGGCGGCGAAGCTCGTCGTGCCGATCCCGTCGCTGAAGACGGCGACCAGCGGCCGGCTCCAACGCGGCGCCAGCAGCGGCGCCAGCAGCGGCGGCGGCGGCCCGCGCGACACACCCGACGCCATCGACCGCGACTCGCTCAGCGCTTCGCCGCAGGACGCCGCCGCCCCCGTCGCCGCCGTCGCTGTCGTCGAAGCGCCAGCCCCAGCTGCCCCGGTCGCCGCGGAGGCTCCGCAGCCGACGCCGCCGACGCCGCAGCCGACGCCGCAGCCGCCGACGGTGGCCGAGCCGCAGCTGCAGCCGCCACCCACCGCCGCGACACAGCCACCGCCCGTCGCCGTGTCGCAGCCGTCGCCGGTGTCGCAGCCGTCGCCGGTGTCGCAGCCGTCGCCGGTGTCGGCGTCGCTGTCGGGGGCCGGCAGCTCGTTCGCCGCGCGTCTCGCGAGCAAACGACTCGCGCAGCAGCAGCAGCAGGCGACACAGCCGCCGGTGTCGCAGCCGCCGGTGGCTCCGTCGTCGCCGGTGGCGCGTCCCATCGTCGCATCCGCCGCCGCCGCGGCGCCTGCGTCGCCGTCACCGTCGCTGGCGATCGACACGGCGCTCGGCAGCCCCAGCGCCGCCACGGCGACGGCGACGACGGCGACGACGGAGCGGCCCGCCGCCTTCGCCGTGTCGCCCACCTCCTCGTTCACCGCCTCGACCGCTACCGCTACCGCTGCCGGTGTCGCGACGGTGTCGTCGCCGTCCGCCGCCGCCGCCGCCGTCGCGTCGACGTCGCCGGTGGCGCAGAGCTTCGCCGCGCGTCTCGCGAGCAAACGAGCGGCGGCGGCGCAGCAGTCGCAGCAGTCGCAGCCGCCGCTGCAGGCGACACAGGCGACACACCACAGCGGCGCGTCGCACGCTTCGCCGCATGTGTCGTCGCACGTGTCGCACCACCCGTCGCATGTGTCGTCGCACGTGTCGCACCACCCGTCGCACGTGTCGTCGCACGTGTCGTCGCAGGTGTCTTCGCACGTGTCGCACGCCTCGTCGGAGGCCTCGTCGTCGACCGCAGCGGCTGCCTCGACGCCGGCGCCGTTCGCGACGGTGTCGCACGACACGAGCAGCGTCTTCCACCGCGACGACACCGCCGCCGACGGCCGCCGCGGCAGCGACACGCCCAGCGAGGCTCGCGACACGCCGCAGTCGGCTGCCACTGGCGGCGGCGGCGGCGGCGGCGGCGACACCGACGGCGGCGGGGCCCCGCCGCTGCCGCCGAGCACCGTCGCGGCGATGGCGGCGCCCGCGACGCTGTCGGCGCGCGAGCGTCTGCGGCAGCGCATGGCGCAGCGCAGAGACGACCGCCGCGCCACACCCATCGACGACGCCGCCTCCGCCGCCTCCGCCGCCTCCACCTGAACGCCTCCGCCTCTGTGTCGCAGTGTGTCGCGGTGTGTGTGTCGCGCGTCTGTTTTCGTTTTGTTGTTGTTCGTTGTGTGTCGCCGTGTGTCGTGCTATCGCTGCGACGGCTGCCGTGTGGCAGTCGTCGTCGTCGTCGTCGCGTGTGTCTGTAACGTGTGTCGCGTGTCTCTCTCGCGGCGCCTAACGACCGTCTGTCGTGTGTCTCGCTGTGTCTCAGAGCGTGGTGTCGCGGGGTGTGTCTGTGTCTGTGTCTGTGTGTGTCGTGTTAGGAGGGGCGTTAGGAGGGGCCGCGGTGTCGCGGTGGCGGCGCAGGGCGCAGCAACCGACGAAGGAGAAAAATGAAACGGGCGGCTCATCGGCGGCGACTGGCGCCGCTGGCGGCGGCGGCGGCGGCGGTGGCGGCGGGCGGCGCGGTGGGCGTCGCGACCCGCCGCGTCAGCTTTGGCGTCTTCGGCGTCTTCGCGCTGCCGCTGGTCGACGTCGCTGTCGCCGTCGCGGTGGGTGTCGCGGACTTCGACGCGGTGGAGGCGGCGGGTGTCGCGCTGGTGTCGCGGCGGGTCTTTCGCTGCGGCGCCGCAGCCGCAGCCGCAGCGGCGGCGGCGGGCGATTTGGCCGTCGCGCGGGCGTCGATGGTGACGCGTTTCGTCGACGTCGTCGTCGTCGTCGGTGTCGCGGCGGCTCTTCGCGTCGCAGGGGCCGACGGAGGCGCAGCGGCGGCGGCGGTGGCGGCGGGTCGCAGGCGACGCGCGTCCCCTTCGTCGTCGTCGTCGTGGCGCACGGCGTAGCGCTGCGACGGGCGACCGCCGCCGCTGCTGTGTCCCGCGCCGCTGCTGTGTCCCGCGCCGCTGCTGTGTCCCGCGCGGTGATGGTGCCGCCGGTGGAGGGCGACGGCTTCGTCGTCGTCGTCGCTGTGGCCCGCCGCGTCGCCGACGCTGCGGTCGCCGTCGCTGTCACCGCCACCGACGGTGCCAGCGCCGCCGCCGTGCGCCTCGAGCGACACCCACCGGGCGCTGTGCTGCACGACGCGCGCCTCGGGGACGACGTGCGCCTTGTGGTCGACCATCGATTTGTACTTCGACTGGCGCCGCAGCCGCAGCCAGCGGCGATACGCCTTCGCGCCGGCTTTTTTCCGTTGCGCCTCCGCTGCCGCCGCCTGGTGCTTCGCCTGTGCCGCGGCGTGCGCCTGGTGCAGCTGCGCCTGGCGCTTCTCGAGCAGCCACTTGTCGAACTCTTTGCCCTGCGCCGCGCGGCGCCGCGCGTGTTCTTCCATCGCGACGGAGACGGCGGTGGACAGGTCGCCGCTGAAGACCGCGTTGATCTTCTCCTGCCACGCGCGACGGAACAGCGCCAGCTTCTGCGCGGTGACCTTGGTCGACGCGATCGTCACCGGCGGCTTCGTCTTCGCTGCTGCCATCGCAGCCGCAGCCGCAGCAGCCGCCGCTGCTGCCGCTGTGGCGCCGCTGCCGCTGGGGCCGGCGGCAGCGGCGACCTCGCGCTCGAGCAGCGAGTCGTTGAGCGGCAGATACGGCGCGAAGACGCTGCGCACGTGCGCGTCGAACTCTTCTTTCGTGACGATGTGCAGGTCGTCGTCGTCCACCGCCACCGCCGCCGGCACCGCCGCTCCCGCCGCCGCCGACGATGGCACCGCCGCCGCCGCTGCGTCGTCACCGTCCACCGCTGCTGCTGCGTCAGCCGTAGCAGCCGCCGCCGCCGCAGCGGCGGCGTTGGCAGCGGCGGCGTTGGCGTTGGCTGTGGCGGCGCTGGCCTTGGGCTGGTAGAGCTGCGCGTAGAGGTGGTGGTTCGTGCGCGCGAGTTTGCGCAGGGCGACGATGGCTTTCGTCTCTTCGCGTCGCTGCTGCGCGTTGAGCGGGATGCCCGTTTTGTATTTGACGTCTTCGAGGTTCTGCAGCAGCACCGACAGCGGCGCGACCGCCCGGCGACGCTGCCGTTGTCGCGCCATTTTCGACTGCCGCGCGTCTTCCTCCGCGCGGAAGTCGTCGAGCCGCGCGCGGAACTTCTTCGTGTGCGTCTTCACGAACCAATCGTGGAACGGCTCGCGCCGCCCGGGACCGCCCGCGCCGCCGTTGTCGCGCACGTACGCGTCGTACTGCCAGTACAGCGCCTTCGTCAGCGCGCGGTGGACGCTCTCGGACGTTTCGAGTTTGTCGCGGTGCTCGTTCACCGTCTTCGTCAGCAGCACGTCGCGTTGCTGCGCGCGCTCGTCCTCGGGCAGCTGCTCCCACAGCCGCCAATAGCCCGCCTCGTCCGGCGGCGGTGGCGGTGGCGGCGCCGGCGCCCCGGCGGCCTTGTCGGTGCCCCGCGCCGCCGCGCCGAGGAGGTGCTCGCGGATCCACTTGCGGATGTTGACGTTGAGCGCGTGTTGGAAGTCGCGGCGGCCGTCGATGTCCAGCACCCAGCTCTCGATGCGCAGCTCCAGCTCCTGCGCCAGCTCCGTCTCCGAGAGCAGCGTGATGCCGCTCTTCGGCGCCAGGAGGCCGTTGACCTCGCTCTTCGACAGGTGGTGCGCCTCGCCCTGCAGCGCCCGTTGCAGCTCGGCGGGCAACGCCGGGCGACTCATTTCGCGCTGCAACTTGCGGCCGAGCCACTCGGACCACAACATCGGCGCGTGGTCCTTCGCGACGCTGGCGCCGACCTCGCCACCGGCGGCGGCGGCGGCGTTGTGGTTGGACGGCGGGCGGTTTTCTTGCTGCGTCGCATCGGCCGCGGTCGACTGACGCAGCGCGTACGCGAGGCTCGCGGTGCTGAGCGACAGGCGCTTCGCCAGTCGCAGGTGGACGAGGTAGCGCTTCATCCACTCGCTGCGCACGTGGTCGCCTTTGCCCAGCGCCGTCGGCGGCAACGCGTCGGCAGCGGCGCCATCAGCGGCGGCAGCAGCGGAGGCGGCGACGTCGTCTTTGGGCAGTGCGATGATCGCGTCGGCCTTGTCGGCGTAGAGCGTCTGGTACTGCGCCGCGAAGTCGTCGACGAGGCAGCGCAGCGCCAGCAGCTGATGCTCGTTGAACGTCAATCGCGCGGCCAGAAACGCCACTTGCAGGTCACGCTTCGAGAGCCAGAGCTTCCGCTCGGACTTGACGATGGCGCCGCGCGGCGGGATCATCGTGTAGTTGTCGATGAAGCCGAGGTTCACCTGGATCAGGTGGTAGAGGTCGGCCTGGCGCACGGCCTCGCAGACCATCGCCTCCACCTCTTTCTTCACCAGCAACATCTGCTCCGGCGTCAACGCCAAGACACTCGCACGAGACATACGCGTCTCTGAACGAGAGCGCAAGGCAGGACCACCACCGCCGCCGCTGCTGGTGGAACGACGACCGCGGCTGGTAGAGCGACCACGTGCGGCGTCGGCGTCGTCTTTCTTCTCGGCGCTACGGCCGCGTAAAGGTCCCACGTCGAGGTGTTTCAGGTTCTCCAGGTACCGCTCGGTGCGCGATTTGGGTGCGCTGCTGGGCCGTGGCTTCGCCAACTCGGCGATGCGGTTGGTGGTGGGCGTCGGCGTGGCGCCTTTGGGCCCGGAGGCCATGAGCAGCTTGCGGTTCTGTTCGTCCCAGTAGCTGTTGCCGGTGGAGGTAGCCGCAGCGGGCGACGTCGCTGGATTGGCTGGCTCGAGGCGGCGCATGTCGTAATGGTCGTGGGGGTCGTGGAACTCGACCGCTTCGTCGTACGGCGACGCCGGCGTGAACCTCGTCTCGACCAACACGTCGTCGCGCATCGGCGAAAAGGGCAGCGCAGGAGGCGGCGGGACAGGCGACGACTTCTCACTCGTGGCGAGCATCACTTCCTCCGTGCTTTCTCCACGACTGGCCGCACGTTTGCCACTGGGCGCTGACTTGGGGCGCTCCCCGTCGGCCTTTTTGCGCGAGTCTTCGATGTACTCGTCGACCTTCAGCTTCAACGCGTCGGGGTCTTCGAAGCTGTGTGCGTCCCTCGATGGTGGCTGCTGCGATGCAGCGGCCGGATGGATTAAATTGCCAGCGATATCGTATTCGCCTTCGGCCCAAGTGCGGAAGTCTTCGGTCGCGGTGTGTTCGGTGTCCCAGGCGCCGTCAGATTCTTTGATTTCGTTGAGGTAGCGGTCCACTTTCTCCTGGCAGAGCTTGAAGAAGTAATTGAGATCGACCAATGGTTGGCCATCCCGGTCGTTGCCCGCAGCACAGATGACATGAACCATGCGCAAGGCGATTTGGGACACCGCCAGCTCCAACTCGCGTTTGACGTCTTCTTCTTGATCGATACCCATCGCCGTCGCGAGACCTTTGAGTTTACTGTCGAACTCACGTGCTGGCATGAGTCCTTTGTTCACGCTCGTCTTAAACCAGACGTTGACGTCCACTTCACGTCCGGCTGCCGTCGCAATCAACAGCGCCGTCTCCATACTCAACAGAGTATAAGGAGGCTGCTGCTGTGGATCTTGCACGGGTGCCACCGGTACTTTGATCACACTTGACATATTCTATTGAAATCTGTGAGTGATGTCGATCGCTTTGCAAGTGTTGTCGACAGTGTTCCTGAGGCAAGAAGTTTCAAAATTCAATGAAAGGCTGAAGACACGTTTTCTTCTTTCTTCTTTCTTCAACAGAGAAATTCGATCCCAATCCAATTAAGTACCGACTTCTCTTTCCGACAGAATGTGTCAACGATGGGAAGTTTGTATAGAGGTCTCTTTTCATCTTTTCAGGTGGCTCAAGTGGTTTGATTTTCCTTCGTCGTCTCGTCGTCGCCTCCTCTCGCCGCCGGTAACCGCGCTGCGCTCTCTGCGCGCCACCGTGCGTCCCAGTGCGTCGGTCGGTAGCAGCGGCGGCGGTGGGTTTTTCAACGGTCAGTTTTTCGCTTTGACGTCAACTTGAGCGCTGAAGGGAATTAGACGTTTAGTTTGACGGCGGTTTGGTGTTGAGAGGAGTGTGCAAGATGACGACGACGCTTGGGACTCCCCAACGACGACGAGACGCCCCGTCGAGGCGCCTCGTTGAATTGGCATTCCCTGACGAAGGTAACTGTGGGAACATGGAACAACAATGACAACGCATTGGGAAGGAGTGATTTTGTTCCTTCATGAGTAGTGTCCATGACAAAAGACAGACAGTGAAGTGAACACCAAGCGGTAGGACGTGACAACTTCAGGACCATGAGCGCAGACGATTGTGTGTATTTGGCGTGCAAAGGTACGAAACTTTCTGCGGCGATTTCCAGCTATAGGTTGTAATCAATATTTATTTGTTGTTATACTTTAGTGGTATGGTGCGCGGCGGAAGTCGACGACGACGATGATGATAATGATCAGGACACGATTGCGTCCATCGAGAACGCGACGCTCTCAATATTCTGCGGTGCCAACGAACGATTGAAAGTACCCATTGAGATTTCAGCTTCTAATGGAGAGACAGAATATGCCAGTATCGGCAAGTTTCACATGTTCGAAGAAGTTTCGGTCGTCCTGGCAACCGACACCCTCGACTCTCACGACGTCGTCGACAAAATAGCGATTCCCATCATCTGTCTCGATCGAAAGAAGCCCTCTGATTTGACTCTTGAGGAGCTTGATCTATTGTTTACCATATCATTCAAGGTGCTTCCCTTGCCTCCTTCTGAATTCATCGACAATGCGCTCGGTGCAGCATCCAGCGCTAAAGAGACGTCGAAACGATCGCTCAGATCACCGGTGACAGCCATCGAAGTCCCTCTTCCATCTACACCCAGTCAATTGTCCATCCAGCCGTCACCATCTTCTTCCCAACTGAATCCATCAAAACGTAAGCATGGTGCGCTGGTTGTGCGACTGTCTGATGTTTACATGCTGATACGAGGCTTGATGCGGTCTCTGGCCGTGAGTAACTTCCAAGTGGCAGTAGCAACGATGGAAACACTCCAATCACTCACGCAGCACCTTCTGACCACTTCACGGATACTTGTTTCCATTTCCATGGATATCGGAATGGAAGTTCTGCAGGCGATTGATGAAACCATCATTGAATCATTAACAGCTCTCGACGACACACTGGCGGCTTATCGCGACGTGGCCGCCAACTGTTTGCGAGCCGTCATTGAGCACCTCAGCATTCAGAATCTTGAGCGATCTGCGGAGAATCTTTTCATAGATTGGACGAGGCAACTGATTCGGTTCCCTGTGCGATGGACGAAACCTATTTTGAAGTTGGCGGTCGGTACGGCAACGCCCGTCTTCCAGGTGGCCAAGCCCTTCGTGATCGATCCTCATCTCGAGCGTGCTCGATCAGCACGGCAGCATTTCATCAGTTATCCTATCGTGGGGAACGCTCTGGTACAAACCGAGAAGCTTTTGGATTTTACATTGCGGGAAGTGTCCGATGAGCTGCAGCGGCTGTCCTAGGTTCCCCTCAATGAGGCTGTTGTCTGTAAAAGAACAAAAAAGAGTGAGTCGTACTTCAAAGAGATAGGTCAGTGAATATCATGGAGGATTACAATTCACAAACGGAAAGGCCCAACAGTGGCCTAAACCTTTGCAAGTAGCTAAGCAATATTCAGATAAACCAGATTATAATTGTTTGCGGCTTCGAAGCCGATTCTCTCGCGATCCAAAGGAATCAAAATTTCACGAGAAAAGCGCAAAATTTAGTATACATGTCAACCGCCTTTTCTCTTTATTGAGATTGTTCAGGAGGAATCACGTAGTTTTTCGTCTCATCAATGGCGACTTGAGCGTATCCCAGAGCAGAATCGACGTAAGCGCCGACAAGTTTGTTTTCCTTCAATGTGTTGGTGACATCAACAGCCTTGGAAACAATCTTTTCCACATGAGGCTTTGCTTGATTGATGTAAGGTTGAGAAACAGTCAAGGTTCTGGACACCAAAGGGGCGCTGGTGTTGACAAGCTTGTGCACATATGGTTGGGCAACTTGCAGCAAGTAGATGAGAGAACTGAACGTCTGGGTGTCGATCTTGCCTTTAACATCGTTCGCAAACGACTTAACTGATTCATTGACGCCCGCTGCGTAGTCCTTGGCGGCGGTTGTAGTCTTCTGCACAGTGTCGGTAGTCTTTTGGATGAACTCGGCCGCAGCAGGGAACTTTTCCTTGACCTTCTCGACGAGAGAAGTAACAAATTGCAACGCAAGCTCGTATCTGGTACGAACGGTTTCCACAGCAGCGGCCTTCGTTTTGTCGGCTTTGGATTCTGCCCACTTTTTGTGGTTCACCACAGCAACAAGGAGCTGACGAAGATGCGACGACAGCTTAGCACGCAGACCATCAAGCCCATCGTCCAAAATAACGAGACTCTCAGAGAGAATAGAATCAAGCTTCTCGATCAGCTCATGGCACTGATCAGCATCAAGAACCAAATTCGACTTGGTGCTCTCGTTGATGTACTTGGTGACGAGCGAAAGAGCGATCAAGGACTTGTCAAACAGAGTTTGGCTGTATGGGATAAGATCAACGGTCTTCTTTGCGAGACCATAGATCTCAACAGTCGACAAAAACCAAGGGCGTTCTCCCTTCTCCAAGTAGTCAATCACACTTTGCACACGAGGCACGTACTTCTCCTCTTGCACTTCTTGTGCTTCCGGCTCTTGAGGTGGCACTGCTTGCACTTCGGGTGCTTCTTGCACCAGTGTCTCTTGTTCCTTAATTTCGTCAGTCATTGTGTCTTGCTATCGTTTCCGTAATTGGATTGTGATTTTAGTGGTGTGGAAGTGTCGATGTGTTAGGAACAGCGGGTTCCCCTTGCATGCACGTGTTCGATTCCTCACTTTTTCTCCTCATTCGCACACCCTTCGGGGGAGCACAGCGTCACCCCACACCCTTCCAACGGATGAAAAACACCTTTCCCCCCACCAAAGTGTTTCCGTGGAGTGCGTTTCTTCCTTATGCAGTCTGGGATGGCCCCAAAATGGGTGAGACAATCTAGGTTTCTGTAACAACTCTCAGAGCTTCCCTGCCGGCGCGTCTGCATCGAGTTCGCTTTGATTGAGCTTTCGTCTTATTATTCCGTTTGGAGTTTGGCATATCTTTTGGACCAGCTACCAGCTAGAGAACTTTGTTTGTTTTCGAGAAAAGATGGAACGCCGAAACGAAAAACCTGGTGACGGTGGAAACGGTGGTGGAAATGGCGGAGGAGGTGGAGGCGGCGATGGCAACAACAATGACAATGCCGGCCAAAACCAAGATAAAAAGAAAACCCCTCCTCCTGCTCCTAGAACTGTGAAGAGAAAGAAGAAGAAGGGCCCGTCTGCTGCTGTCCGGGTTCCTCAAGGTAAGGCCAAAGCGCCATTCCGTGTGGACCTCGGTCAACTTGTTTAACCGCTATTTCATAGTTTTCCCATCCGTCAAGTGCAAGTTGCGTCTTTTGAAGTTGGAGAGAATTAAGGATTATCTGCTCATGGAGCAAGAGTTTATTCAAAATCAAGAGGCGAAGAAGCCCCGTGAAGAGCAACACGATGTAAGCTTCAGAGTATCGCATGTCCGTTTCAGCTGATACCCAAACGTCACCATTCTCTTTTTCTTACAGAGTGAGCGTGCAAAGGTCGACGAGCTTCGTGGAAATCCTATGGCTGTTGGAACCTTGGAAGAAATGATTGATGATAACCACGCCATCGTGTCTTCGTCCATGGGACCCGAGTACTACGTCAACATCTGTTCGTTCGTGAACAAGGACCTACTCGAGCCTGGAAGTACTGTGCTTCTTCACAACAAGGTTCACTCCATTATCGGTATTCTTCCTGATGATGCGGACCCGATGGTGAGCGTCATGAAGGTGGAGAAGGCCCCGTTGGAGTCTTATGCTGATATTGGTGGTCTGCAGGAGCAGGTAACGCTACCAACCAATGTGACGGCAACTATATCGACGGAATCATCATCAAAACATGTCGTCTTCTTGTAGATTCAAGAGATCAAGGAAGCCGTGGAATTGCCTCTCACGCATCCAGAGCTATACGAGGAAATCGGTATTCGTCCTCCGAAGGGTGTGATTCTGTACGGCGAGCCCGGCACAGGAAAGACCTTGTTGGCCAAGGCTGTTGCCAATCAAACAAGTGCGACTTTCTTGCGTGTCGTTGGCTCAGAGCTTATTCAAAAGTATTTGGGTGAAGGCCCAAAGCTTGTACGGGAGCTTTTCCGCGTCGCAGATGATTTGGCGCCGTCGATTGTGTTCATCGACGAGGTCGATGCCATCGGCAGCAAACGTTACGAAAGCAGCTCCAGTGGCACGCGTGAAATTCAGCGCACCATGCTTGAATTGTTGAATCAGTTGGATGGTTTCGATGAGCGTGGTGATGTCAAGGTGATCATGGCCACCAATAAGATCGAGAACTTGGACCCTGCGTTGATTCGTCCTGGTCGTATCGACCGCAAAATCGAATTCCCTTTGCCCGACGTCAAGACGAAGCGCAACATTTTCAAAATTCACACCGGTCGAATGTCGTTAGCTGATGACGTCGACTTGGAAGTCTTCATCATGAGCAAGGATGAGCTATCAGGTGCTGATATCAAGGCGATCTGTACCGAGGCTGGTCTGTTGGCCCTCCGTGAGAGACGTATGAGGGTGACACAAGATGATTTCACCAAGGCGAAGGAGAAAGCACTGTACAGAAAACGTGGAAACATTCCAGAGGGATTGTACTTGTAAATTCGACGGATCGAATTAGTCTTTGTTCAGTTGGCTGTGATGGTGTTTACAATATTTACAGAGGATCGACCGTCGTGGTCCGCAACGCACGCACTCGCTGCTCAGGTCGCGGTGGGTTCTTTCGGTTGAATAGGTGTTTCACAAACGGGACAGGATGCTTCCGGGCTGGCACTTAACAATGTCAAACACACACTGCACATGAAGGCCAAGGCCTTCGGTGCCGAATTGTCATCGAAACAGGAGGCCTTGAAGTCGACGGTTGTGGGACGAGGTAACAGCAAATGCGGACGTGTCGTGTTGTCGGCCAAGTAATGGGTCAACAATAAGGTTAAGAAGTCCTGTAAATAGCCGGTCTTCATGTACAGGCCTTTGGATAAGTAACACGCTTGCTGTGGACGTCATTTAGAGGAAGTACGTAATTGACCGGGGATCGAAGACGGCAATTTACATCGTACACGGCACTGACCTGCATCAGATTCGAATCAAACGTCGACATCACAAGTGCATCGATGATGATCTTCATCTTCTGGGCGCTGAATATGCAATTCATGACCGAATTGTAGTTTTGATTGTATTGGCTGGGGTTGCGATTGAAATGGATTGACAAGACACGAGCTTGTACACCGAGCTGCATCTGTAGGCGATTGGAGGTGGCCAACGCCTGTGACAAGGCCATTGAGAGCAAACTTTTGCCACCGTGCTGGCCGAAATGCCCTCTCCATTGCTCTAAAACATCACGTAGCCCCTCGAACACGACGTCCTGCAACTCTGGTAAAGATGGAATGAAATCTGGGGACGCATTCCCTTCAATTTTAGGGTAAAGGAAATGAACACCAAGAGACGTGTAGCCCAATATCATTAGTCGGTTGTCTCTGCAAAAGAGACTATAAGCTCGACAAAAGAGCATCAACTGACTGAACGCCCCAAAGACTTCCTCTTCGGTCATGTTTTGTTCCAACACTCGTAAGAGCAATGGCTCGATTTCAACAATCACGGTCAAGAAGCTAGGGGTAGTCATTTGTTTTTTGCTATCAAGATGGACTGGTCCTCAATTTCAATTCGAAAATGACAGCCACAGTAGTGCCATGTGAGAGTTGACCATCGTTTTGGAAACAATGAGAGCCGTCGTCGTCGTCGTGCGATGGTCCTTTCATCGTCGATCGATCGACGATGAAGAAGATGGAAGAGGAACCGTCACTGATCACAGAACTATGTGTTCAACAACGCATTGATCAACTCTGTATCATCTCTGTGTGTTCCGTTTGTGAGGAATAGTGCATATTTGCTTTTGTTGCTTTTTGAGGGGCGAATAGCGTCGATTCGATTCGATTGGACCGAGAGCAACGAACGACCATGAGTAGCAGCGGCAACACCAATGACAACGCAAATGCAGCGGCACCTCTTGCCACCTGGGAAAAGCATACAAAAGGAATAGGCTCTAAGCTTCTCCAGAAGTTTGGTTTCACGGGCAGATTAGGAGCGAATCAAACAGGCATTGCGAAGGCCATCGAAGTGTATGTGCGACCAGCCAATGTTGGACTGGGATTCGGTGATATCGATGCACCAAAGGTCAATGAAGAAAACCACATTCTTGGAAATTTAGAAACGAAAAAAGAACCAACGAAGAAGAAGAAGAAACGAGAATTGGAAGAAGCTGCCGATGGACAGGGCTGGAAGCGACAAAAGTATCAAAAGAACCAGACGGCCGACATCGACGAGTATCTGTCGATGCTCGCGACAGAATCTTCTGCCAAGCCTCTAAAGATCATTGATATGCGTGGGCAGCAAATCAAGATCATCACAGATGCATCGGAACTGCGCAGTGACGACTGGGACGACGACGTCGACGACACTCCGGACAACCCGCCCATTGGCGCCGAGCTGTTATTCAACTTGAGCAAAATCTTCGACAACGAGAAATCAAAATACACCACTGCGGCAAAGCGTGCAGAAGAAGAGCGAAAACTACACTTGTCGCTCAAGGAAGACATGAAAAGTTACCAGGCGAAGAAGGCCGCCGACACGCGACAAGTGCGACGGTACCAGGCGATGCTCGACACGTTACAAGAGCTCAATTCCCTCGCACAGACCATTTCTGCATCCCCATCTTTGTCGCTTGATGGGATCCTTGCCGCAATGGGCGAATTGCGATTGTTGATTGAGAGTTTATATCGCGTCGATCCTTTGGAATTCAAGGCACTGGGCTTCACCAAAGCCGTATCCAGTGTTCTCATTTCGCTGGTAGAAACCGTTGCGAGCCGGTCAGATCTTCAGCAACAAGCACAATGGCTCAAGGCGATTCATTCCAATTGGAACCTACTGGTCAACTATTTCTCCATCCACGACGAATCTTCTCTGGCGAGTGACTGCAAGGTCAGCTATCATCACGCCTTCGACATGGCCTTCCTTCCCTACTGGCGACAGTTTGTATCTACCCTCTGGAACGGAAGCGAACACATCGAGGCCGTCGTGGCTATCACCACGATGTTGCAAGCATCGCTTCTTCCTGGCGCGTTCAAGCAGTTGTTAGATGAATACGTCCTCCCCAAATTGGTCGCCGTGGTACAGGCCTGGTCCGATCACACGGGAGTATCGCTGCACGGGCTGCTTCTCCCCTGGCTACCACTGCTGAAAGAAGCCTTGCAACCTACGTATCCAGAAGTCCGCCGGAAATTGGCACATGTTTTACGGACGGGGAAACTGTCGAATCCTGTGTTGGTGCAGTGCCTTCGCCCCTGGACCGGTATCTTTGACCAGGGCAGCATGGACAATCTCTTGTCACGTATCGTTCTCCCGAAACTGGTCGATTACATTCGCGAGGATGTCATTGTCAACCCCGCGAACCAAGAGATTGAGCCACTCAACCATGTGCTTGCCTGGCATGCGGTGTTGCCGTCTTGGCAATTGGATTGTCTTTTGGCGGGTGAATTGTTTCCGAAACTGATCAACGTGTTGATCACGTGGCTCAGTCAAGACGATCCCGATTACTCAGAAGTGTCGGTCTGGTACAGTGGATGGAAGTCGGTCTTTCCTGCGGATCTCGTGGAACAGGAGAAGCTTTTGACCTCCAAAGCGCTCGCGTTACTGCTCGATATTATGCAGTCGCGGCTTCTGAGTGACACTGCAGGCGACTTTACGACGAAAGTGGCTCCCATTGTGCAGACCATGCAACGCAACAATTATTACGCGCTGGCGAAGGAGCATTTGGATATGGACTACCGCGAGCGTGCTCCTCCATCAGCGCCCGGCAACACCGCCAATGCAACCGCTACCAATGCCGCGTCGTCACTCAAAGAAGTCTTGGAGCTGCTCGCCGAGCAACACGGCTTCATCTTTGCGCCCAAATTCGGCAAATCTGTGCAGGGCAAGCCCATCTGGGAATTTGGACACAGCCAGATCTACTTCTCGAATGACATTGTGTATGTGATGCGCAAACGCAGTGAACGTGCTGAGTGGACGGCCGTGTCCTTGTCGGATTTGATCGACCTGTCGCGATAGTCCGGCGGCGGGCGTTCACACGCATCGATGTAACTACCGATACACCACCCACTGAGAGAGTATCTATTTACAAGTGTTTTCTTACAATATAAACAAGGCAAGGTGGTGTCCTACTTCCCAGCGATGCATTGGTTGACCAATCCCGATAGATGTGCGTTTTCCAGGGCGGCAGCGACTCGCTCTTTGTCGTTTAATTGTTTGTTGATGGCGGCCTCCGATTGGTGAGCACCAGGAGAAATCTGAACTGTTACCTTGAAGCGAGGAGGCAAGCAACGTAGCAATTGGACTCGAATACACAGGCCAATCAACGTCGCCATGGAGCAGTGGGGAATGGTCGGTGTGAAGAACACGTCGATTCTGTTTCCAGCGTCTGAGATTTTGATGTTCTCCACTGTCACGACATTCAGTTGCTGCAAGGTGAGTGGATGCTCAGGGTCATTCAGATTACGAATCAATTCGAATATCTCCTCCGCCGAGAAGGGCTCCCGCTCCTCTTCATCGTCGAAGTCGACGGTACCCACCCAGGCATCTTGTTCAACTTTGTGCACAATTGGATTTGCATTGATTAATTCCGCCATTCTTGCTCCCTCTTTTTTTTGGACGATCTTTCGAGATAGGGGAAGCACAGTTGATGTGATCAAATGTATTCTGTTTTACGATTGGACTATGGACTACATACCCATATTACCGGCGGCGAAAGAGCAGAAGATGGTGACGACGACGACGACGAAGACGACGACACGACGACGACGACGGCCGCCCCTCCGTTGCCTTTGCCCTTCACAAACAACCGACGACGGGGACGGAGCATTGAGCATCTCACAATGTATATGCACGGAGAGAGATCAAGAAGTCGTCTACAGAGTGGATAGTGACTTCCCCACGCGGAGACAAATGGCACAGGCGGGATTGAAAGTCAAAATTCGGTTCGTGCCGTTCAACGAAGCTTCGAAAGATCTGATACTCGCCAGTGGACACAAACAAGTGCTGGATGTGACAGTGAAGGTGAGAATTTCCCGTAGTATCTGCGATTATTCTTCTAGAATGACGGATGGTGTGATATGGGGCGCGTACAGGCGAAGAAAGGATGGAAGAGCGTGGTGGAGCATTTGTTGTCCAAGTGGAGTAGCATCGATGACATCGACAAACGGCTACAGCTATTCCTTCTCAAGGAAGGAGAGCCTCCTTCAACGACAGTCAATTTCAATCACGATTATTTCTTTGAAGAGGCCGTTGAAGCGGTCTTGATGCGGGATGCAGGCTTTCGTAGCGTACTCATGACTCCCAACTTGAAGATAGCCGATGTGGTACCATTAGTGATGTTCTCTTACGCAATAAACAACATAGAGCCCCCTGCTATAGCACCCAATGCTAGCACCAGCGAGGCAAGCCTTCCGCCAGGCTTTACAGTCATGGATGACAGCTGGATGCAAGCATTCAGCTTGATGAACCACCCCGCCCCATCTACAAACACTGGCAACACCGAATCGCGAGCCAAACCCCCTGCAACATCCAACGAATCCGATCATTTCAGTATGCTCAAGCGATATGATGCGAGTTTACCCGGCTTCTCTGCCTCCGTCTTGGGTCGCTTCGCGTCAGGTGCCAGTCACCTCATCAACCCCAGTCATAGCCTCTTGGGTGGCGTTCTGCCCGCTGAGAAATCATCATCAGAAGCAAAGCATCCACCAGAGAAATCGGCGACGTCGTCGTCTAGTCGTATCTATGAGAGTGTGGAGCGGGCTATCATCTCTGCCAGTCCCAGCGCTGTGCCGAGCACTGCCTCGGAGGGATTGAGCCAGCAGCTTAGCCCCAGCTCGTCCAACTTGTCACTGTTGTCGTCGGGAGGAGAGGACGGCAGCAATATGTCCATCAATATGCTCAAGGTGCGCTACAAGAAGAAGCCAAAGAGAGAAGAGAAGGTCGAAGAGAAGGCGGCGGCTGCGGCCGTTCGTCTGGCTTCGCCCATCAAGCCCCTGCGAGCGCCAGAGCCCGCCCCGGTGGAGGTGGCACCTGTCCCAGCTGCAGAGATCGAGCCGACACCTGTCGCACTCTCTACTCCTCCCTCATCGCCAGGAATTCTGTCGCCGATGTCAGACAGGAAGCGGAAGCGTGTTCGCTTCGAACGAGAGAACGAATCAGCGCTGACGCAGTCGCTGGCATCGCTGGTGTCACCGTCCAAGTTCTCACCCATCGCTAAGGCGACGGTGCGCTCCGTCAGCAAGGGCCACGTCTATTTGCCCGCCCACAGCAGTACGTTGGTGGAACCAAAGTTTATGCCCACGCTGAACCGCCGCGGCAGAAGCAGGCCAGAGCTGAGGCGGATCAAACCCACCTTCATCCGTCCGTTGTCCGTTACCGACGAGTAGTCCGCATACACCCACACACGCTCACACGCACACGTGCACTCACTCCAGCAGACGGCGGTGTCCGTGTGCCACGTGTTGTGTTCTGTAAATAGCTTATAAGACCAATGCTGTGTTGAACCACGTTGCACCAATATACGTACGTACTACCACCACGTCACGGATACTGTTAAGCGACAAACACATGCGACAGAGGATGGCCGTCGCGCGTCGCTGTTACCGTCACCGTCACCGGCGCTGAGCAGCGACGGCGGTTTCGGATTCTGCAGCGCTGGCCTCCTCGTCGTCGTCATCGTGTACGGCGGCTTCGAGTCGTTTGCATCGTCGACGGCGGCTCCCTCGTCCATCGTCGCGATGGATATTGATAGACAATAAATAGATTTGCCACGCTGTGGAGACTGGTCCTCGTTGTTTTCATACTTTGTACAGATTGTGGGAACACGGGATCTACCGTGGGAGTGCGTCGTTGTCGTGTTTGTTGAGAGAAAAGAGACGAGAATCCCGTTTGATTTACATCGGTTGAGGAGAGCCCGATCTCAACGTTCGCACAGCCTTAGTATCCCGTATCAAGACACATTTATACAGCTATGGACGTGGAAGATGGCGTGACGTTTCTCTCGACCACGCTACAAGCGCTCGTCGCGTCATGTCTGAGACGAAGCCACGAAGATGTCGAAAAGGAGAAGCGGAAGTTGAAGGACTCCAACGTCGCCGCCGAAATCAAGGACACCTTGACGCTGCACGGATCCTTGGAGCTCTTCGCCAATGTGATCAAGTATTTCATGAACGAGCGAGAACAGGAGTCCGATTTGGAGCGCGGCTTCCGCATGTTGGCCTTCCAGACGCTGAAGGACGCGCTGGGCAGCGAAACGATTCTGTTGTCTGACTTCTGTACGCACCGTCGCCCCCTTGTCGCTGTTGCCGTCCCCGTCTCGTCTGTACGCATTGATTCACTGATGATTTGTGCCTGTCGTGAGTAGACGTCGCGTTGGCGGCCAATCTCGGCGTAGCCAACCGCCTGCAGGAGGCCATCGAGTTCGCTGGTCGCGGCTTGTTGATCCGCATTCGCGTCCTTGGCGTTCTCAGTGCCAAGACCGCGGAAAGCCATTTCCAACTGGGCAACTTGTACACGCGCAACGACGCCTTTGACGAGGGCTACCGCGAGCTGCTGGCCGGTAAGCGCCCCGCCCCGCCCCGCCCCGTCTCTCGGCGCCCTGTCCTGCCCCGGCCTCTGTCTCACCGTCTCCGCTGTGCCCTGTACCCTGCAGCGCGCCACATCTACTGCAAACTGCTGGGCGAGCGCAGCGCCCCCGCGACCGACTGCGACATGCTCCTCGGCCAGCTCGAGACGAAGCAGTTTCACCACAAAAAGGCCTACGCCTTCTTCGCGCGCGGCTTTCGGCATCGCTACCTGAGTCTTGGCGCCAGCGACGAGCTCACCACCGCCACGGCAGCGCTACTCGAAGCGACACGTGCGGAACTCGCCGTCAAGTGCTTTTTACCGGTCGAGCTGCTCGACCGCGCGAGCGAATTGGACTGGCACCTCGAAGACCCGCGCGCCTTCGAGCACTTCCTCCACGTGTATCTGACGCAGCTGCCGCCCGACGACGTCCTCGGCGAAGACGACGTCGCCGCCATCGTCCACAAGTGCTACGCCGTCTACGTCGCCTCGGCCAAGTCGCCGACGACGCCGACGCTGCTGCTGACGCTGCGCGGTGAGCAGACGCCCACCTCGTCATCGACGGCGTCGTCTGCGACGCACGCGTGGACGGCCGCCGACCTCGACGAGGTCGTCCAGTCGCTGCTGATTCGCGCGTTTCCTCGCGACCACGGCGCTGCGCACAGCCGCGCGGCGCAGTCGCCGTCACCGGTCGCGATGCTGACGACGGGCGGCGGCGGCGGCGGCGGCGGACCGAACGAGCACAGCCCCGTGCCGCCGCTGCTGAAGCGCACGTGGTCGTCGAAATCGGACCGCTCGCTGCAGCTGCCGCCATCGCTCACCGACGCTGCCGCCACCGCCGCCACGTTGCCCGCGGAGGAGAACAAACAGTCGCTGGGCGACGACGGCGACGGCGACGGCGCCGCGGTCGTTGTCAACGTCGCTGCCGCCGACGGCGACGGTGGCGCAGCGCTGACGACGGAGACCGCCGCGACGATGTCGTCGCTGTCGCTGTCGTTGGCGCCGTCGATGACGACGACAGCGACGGTCGCTGGCGGCGACGGGGCCTCGTCGCCGCTGCCGCTGCCGCCGCCGCCGCCGTCGTCGTCGTCACCGGCGAAGGGCTTCGCGCTGAAGGCGAAGGCGCAGCAGTCGTCGCTGTCCGTCGCGCCCGCCGCGCCCACCGCGCCCACCGCCGCCACCGCCGCTGGCGCAACGCGGCCGAAGCACTGGAAGCCGATTCCGCTGAACTCGCCGCTGCGCACGGCGACGAAGCGCACCGCCGTGATCCGCAACCTGCGCGACGACGCCGTCGCCTTCGTCCGCGACGACACCGGCGACCTGCTGGCGGTCGCGAAGTGCTCGCTGCCCGCGCTGCACACGACGCTGCGGTCGCGCACCGTCGCGTTCGCGGTGCTCGCGTGGCTCAGCCAGCACAGTCTCCCCGACCGCATCGCCGAGGGCCACCGGGCGGCCGCGGCGGCGCGTCAACGGCGCGCGCAGCCCGCCGCTGCGTCGGGGACCGGCGGCGGCGTCGGTGGCGGCGTTGGCGGCGACGACAAAAGCGGCGCGAAGAACGCGCTCAACGCGCTCTTCGGCAAGCGACCGGGGGCCGCGCCGGGGCCGCGCCGGGCGGCGGCGGTGGCAGCGGCGGAGGGGCCGCGGCATCGGGCGCCGCCGCGGTCAACGACGGTCGCCGCGACGTCGCAAAACGGCCGACGGGTCGCGTGCCGATGCCGCCACCGCTGCCGACGTCGTGGCCGCCGCTGCCCTTCGAAGGCGGCGGCGGCATCGGCGGCGGCGGTGGTGGTGGATTGGCGGCGATTCTCGGCGGCCGAGGCGGCGCCACCGGCGGGGGCATCGGCAGCGGCGGTGTCGGTGGCGGTGGCGGCGGCGTCGGCGGTGAGAAGCGGCCGAAAATGAAGCAGCTGCACCTGCAGGGCCTCGCGAGCCTCGACGGCACCTTCTGGACGGCCACCAACGAGCCGGTGCTGCGGGCGGACGAGCTCTTCGACGACCTCGAAGACGAGTTCCTCATCGGCGGCGTCAAGCCCAAGAAACCCGCCGCCTTCCGCGGCGGTGTCGGTGCCGGTGGCGCGGCCGGTGGCTTAGGCGCCGCTGCGGCCGCCGCGGCGGCGGGTGCCAAGTCGCCGATGGGTAAAGCGGCGCCGGTCGAGTCGGCGCTGGACCCGCAGCGCGCGCAGAACATCAACATCATGCTGGCCAAGTTCGGCAAGCGCAGCCTCGACGCCATCGCCGAGGTAGCCGCCCCTCTGTGTCTCCCTCTGTGTCTCCTGTGTCTCCTGTGTCTCACCCCTGTGCCGTGTGTCGTGTGTCGTGTGTCGTGTGTCGTGTGTCGTGTGTCGTGTAGAGCGTGGTGAACTTCGACGTGGCGGCGGTGGGCGTCGCGACGGTCACGTCGCTGCAGCAGTTCGTCCCGACGCCCGACGAGTTCGCCAAGGTGCGCGCCTTCGTCGAGAAGAAGTGGAAGGCGGCCGGGGGCGCCGCGGGTGCGGCTGGTGGCGCCGCGGGTGCGGCGGGGGCTGGCGCTGGGGCCGGGGCGGGCGGACG
>SMOI01000076.1:0-15894 GCA_008000375.1 Poteriospumella lacustris
CAACCGCAACCAAGGCTACCCGCCTCTATCGCTTGTCCGTGCTCGCTCCTACATCGCCCAACGGCGTGTGGAGGCTACCGCTGGCTCGACCGACGTTCATTCTGTCAACGAGCGGGAGGTGAGTGAGCAACAAGTGGCGGACGATCGCACGACGCATGAACTTACCTCGCCGCGTCCAGATACGACTGCAACGCCTGGATGCGTTTGTCGATATCGCTCAGCTCGCCCTGCGAGGCGGCGGACTCGTTGGACGGCCCACTGCGAGGTGGGTTGGGTGGGTCCGCCACAGCCTCTCGCGATCGACGAACCACGCGATCGCGATCATCGACAGCCTCGTGGCGACTGTGGCGGGACGGTGCCTCCGGCGCAACAACAGTGGGGAGCGGCATCACTGCGGCGGATGGCGCATGGCCGCGACCATCGTTCGGTGGATTTCGCGACGGGCCGAAGCTGTCGTCGTCACTGTCGTGGGCGTGTATTGCCCGACGAGCAGGACGCGAAACAGACGGCCGCCGAGTCGGCTCCACTTCCCTGTCCGACGCTGACGAGTAGTCGCTGTCGCGGGATCGCGGAGCAGCCGTCGCCTTCGGCTTCGTCTTCTTGCTTCCCCGACTGCTGGACGAAGCCACACCCAACGCGGTGGCCGAACGGCCGTTGTAATCCACAGCCTGTGGATCATTGCGGCGTGACCGTCCCGGGCTTTCCTTCGCAAAGGCTACGGGGCTTTGCTTCTTGTTGGATTCTCTGGCGCTTCGATTCGAGCTCCGACTGTCTCGACTACCCGCCGAACTGTAGCCAGATTCGGGAGTGTCGTCATATCTGCCGCTCACACCACGACGCCGGGACGACGAGCGCTGTTCTTGTGCATACGGCGAGCTGTACCTCGATGGCCGCGACGTGGATTCTTGGGGCGACTGGCGAGACCGATGGTAGGCAGTGGGGTCGAACCTCCCTCCCAGTGACGAGGAGGGGCTGCCGTGGCCGGCCGAAAACCCACGCTGCGCAGTTGGCGTGGTCGCACGCGACCCCTTCGTGGTTGGCCCAGAACTGGGTCTCGGCGACGGTGAGCGACTGACAATGCGAGAGCCGCGCACCGCAGAACTGGATGAACTCGGTGTGCGACGGACGGTGCCTTGCAACGAAGCAGACGCAGCCGTCCGCGCACTGCCCAGTGGACTGGACGCGGCTGCAGGTCGCCCGCGACTCATTCGCTCCAGCTTCAGCTCTCGCTCTAAATGAACGATGCGTCGCTTGAGTTCTGTTATCACTTGCTCTTCAGCCTTCCGTCGGTCCTGATCACGAGCTGTCACTGCGTCCACCAACGACACGCCCCCTAGTCGCGCCTTCCACTTGCTCAACTCTCGGGCATGCTCCGCTTTGAGCTTTTCCACCAACGTCGCACTGTCGCTAAGTTGCCGCCGTAGATCTTGGTTTTGGCGTCGCAACTTTGTCACTTCGCGTGCCATTTCGGCGTTGCCATGGGCGCCGCCAACCGCTTGATAGTCGGCATCCACCAGCACCTGCGTTCCCGGCGACATTGACAGCGATAACTGCGATTGGTCGCCACCTTTGCTCATGCTTTGACGGCTTGTACTCGTGCTGTGTCGCAAGCGATGGCGTAGCTCGGTGTTGTCTTGGCGCAGCTGCGCAACAATCTGCCGCAATTCTCTGTTTAGGACAGCAAGAACACATCCGGACAAGGTCGGTCAACGAGAGGCTACGCGCGACGCGAGAATGCAAGAGTGTAGTGCGTACTTTTCACGTTCCGAGACAGGCTCCAGATCAGCAGCGCGCTTCTCCTTCAACTTCTCGCGCAGTCGCCGAATGGTCTTTTGCAAGGCGATGGCGTTGGGTACTTCTTCGAAGGACAGAGGCAGGGGGAAGTGCACTCGGTCAAACTCGCCGGTGTACGTCAACACTAAATACCTCTTTTGGTACTGATGATCGGCGCGATGGATGGTGTCAAGCTTTTCTCCTGCCTTGCGTGCTCGAATTTCGTTCAGGTCCTTCAGGGTGAGCAGGTCGATGTGCACGGAGTCCGAGTTGTTCGCAAAGGCCGAGCTGAGCATCTTCGCAAACACAGCGAACTTCTTAAAGTTACCGGTTTTGTGGGTTAAATCTTCAATATCTGTGAAAGCAGTTGTTGTTAGTCAGCATCAATCAACGTCGACATACTTTGGTACCAACATTGTGCCGTAAAGTCCGAGCTCCATCGATCGCCATGTTCTTCCTCTTCGAGTTGGATTGTGATAACTCTGTTGGACACGGTTATACAAACGATATAACGAATGCTGCACACCGAACATCACATATTTAGGGCAAGAACATATGATGCGGAGGAAACAGATGCAGACAAATAGTCGTACCCGCTAAATTCGCATATCCACTCTTCCGTGGTCTCTGTTGGCCCGCCACTAGCATCCTCCATTTTTCATATGGGAGATCATGCCACTTGCGAATGGACTGTGCAGGAACCATGGCCAGCGTAGGATGTTATTTCTTATTGCAAACGCTGGTGAATCGGAATTCAAACGGCGCCGGGAGTGACAGAGACGGCTCAGCTGGGTTGCTGGTACTGCTTTCGGGAACTCGACCAGTCATGAATGCGGTCGTTTAAAGCCCAATACGTACATCTGTTCATAGTGTTTGGGTGTTCTGTGGATTTAGGGAAACGTGTTCAAGTTCACTCCTGTCACACCAGCACAGTTGCTTGTTTCGACGATTAAACGGTTCAGGTTGGGGTTAGGTTCTTAAACTTCAGAAGTGTTAGGCTGTTGAGACTGCAGCTCCACTAACAGATACAGCGATTCCGCGTTTATCCGAGAAACAGTTCCGCTCAAAATGCCTGGTCCTCGCACAGAAAGCGGGCCCCACGATGGATACGCGAGACGAGGGTACTTATTCCGCTTATCACAGAGCCCATGGAGAGTGAAGACATCAAGGTCACAATAGCTTGGGGGAGCGAAAACGAAGACGGTCGACGAGAAAGCGGACGAAGGCAAAAAGAAGAAAACAAAACGATCGTCACTGGGGCTTCGCACGTGGTCACCCACCGTACTACTGGCCCAGCCTGAACACGCTTGACTTCCTAGATCTGACGGGTTAGGGTATAGTAGTGTTAGTATGAACGATCATGTCGATGCTGCTCCGTGCTCGTATAGAAACACATTTCCATTTATATTCGTTGGTGGATTCGTGGAAGGTATCGATGTCTCTTTGTTTCCATTGATTTCACATCCTGTTTGTCGTTGCGTTGGTCTCTTTCGGGTTCTCTAATGCTGCCAAGAATGTTGGCTTCACGTCAGAAGCATTCTGTGCCATTGGAGTTGGATTTATTTGAATCTAAATCTGTCGGCCGACTCTTTGTTGGCGATCGTCAGTCCATTTCCAGGGAGTATCTCTTTGCAAATGAAATTGGGTTTGTTGTCTGTTGTTCAGAAGATCTTTACTCGGCATGTCGAACGTTACCCACCCAGTTCAACGATCGCATTACGCTTGTGGATCCTACATTCGTTGCGCAACTTGAATCTCCGCAATTGAAAGAGATCATGGTCTTTATTGCAAAGGGTCTGCGAGAACACAAAAATGTTCTCGTTTTTTGTGAAAGCGGTTTGGGAAAGTCGGCGATTCTCATCAGTTTCTTTTTGATGAAAACATATCACATCTCTCTGGCCCAAGCCATCAATATGATCGAACGTGCTCAGGCGCAGCGGCTTCAATTGAATCAACGACTGAGTCAGCTGGCAGTAGACTTCGAAATGCATCTTTTCAATCGCAACTCGGTGATGGTTGATCAAGGATCGCTGTTGGTACTTCCGGAATACGTCGAGGGCGAACCTATTGTTCAGCAAAAGAAACCTCGTGCCAATCCCCTCAATTTGTTGGGCATAATCATGCTTCTGTTTGCTGTGCTACTTGCTCTTGTTGCGCAAATGCCTTCACAGCATCGTGAGAAAGTATTAGTAGATATTCAGAACTTGGTCGAAGAGCAAACGTCAAGTACCACCGATAGCGGTGGAGCTGCCGATGATTCGTTGGTGTCTATGGTCTCGTCATTATTCAAAGTGAATGAACGACAAGAGATGTTCGAAAAATGCCGATTGACACCATCGGCCGCTTCTGAGTTCTTACAATTGCGTGATTCCCTTCGTCAAGTGGTGGTGTCGTTCTCGGATGTCTATCAGAAGTCGTATGCAGATTACCATACCGGTATCATACAATACGAGCGGTCGTCCAATTTGTCGTCGATTTATCAGCAACAGTTGTTGGTGTTGAGCTTACAAGAACAGCAATTGGCGCAACAAAATCAATTGTTGGCGGCCGCCGACACGGTTCAGAAGATTCAACAGATCGAACGGCAGATGGAAAAACTCACCCGCGAACGAAAGAGTCTTGTCAAAGACCGCTTAACACCCCTGCGTGACGATTACTATCGTCGTGTCAAGAGCATTGTCGATGGGTTCCCCACGAAGAACGACACGTTGCACGCTTGGATGGCGACATCTGCCGCTCAATTGCATGAGACTCAGCGATCGCTCGATCTTTTCACCCACGACGAACGTCAAAAGATGAATGATCGTGAAGCACAATATCGTGAACAAGTTCGTATCAGTCAAGAAGAAGTCGAAGAGGCTCGCCAACAACTACAGACCTTGATTTCTCAGTCCACCAGTGCCATGGAAAGTCTACAGACACGACTGCTTGGTGTACAATCGGATTTACAGGCAATGGATGCGAGTTTGAGTGAATGGACGAAGATCATTGATGAAGCCATTGCGGTGGCTTCGGAAGGTGGTGAAGTGTCTTCGCGTCATTTGCCGCAACATCATCACCGGGACCATCCTCATTTGATTCAAGCGCTGCGCGATGAAATCGAAGCGATTCGTCGTACGTCGCAATTGGGTCAACAAGTGTTTACGAAAGAAATCGATATGCATGTCGCACGATACAACCAAGCCTTGGAACAATTAGAGCGCTTGGAACAAGAGAAAGCTCAGTTTGAAATGAAAGTCGGCCAAGCACAAGAGCATTTGTCTCGTTGGCGACGTCTGTTGGACTTGGTGGTCGTGGAGCAAGACGGATGGAACATTGTCCTCTCGGATCTACGCACCGTTGCGCAGCATTCTACGACGACGACGACGGCGGCGGCGGTGGCAGCGGCGGTCAAGACGGATGCATGTCTCAACGTGATGAGTTTGGAAGTCACTGCGACCATTGCGACGAATGCATTGAGCACGGGTGCCTTGGTCACCGACTGTACCGGTCAAGCCATTCGCGACTTGCAAGCCCATGTCTTACACGTACAAAACGATGTCGAACCGAAGCATCAACAATACATTGCGGCGAAGAATGAACATTTGAAAATCGTCGAAAAGAAGCGTCGGTTCAACGACACCATCGAAGCGATGGAATTCCAAAAGGAAAGTTTGGTCTTGCAACGGAAATACCAAGACGCCCAACGGGTCTTGCAAGACATGGAAGAAGAAAAACGAAGCTTTGAAACGATTGATCAAGACATTGCTCGTCGCGAACAGTATGCCGTGGCCGCAGAAGTCGTTTGGCATACCGCGGAACGAGAATTGCAACGTTGGATCTCGGATTTACGGGTGGAAGTGGCGGTGGAACAGCGATCGTTGTATCCGCAAGTCGTATTGCAGCCGCGTTTGCAATTCTTGGAGGAGCGGAAGCAAGCGTTAGAGGAATACCGACGTCGGGTACAAGAGGCGCATCGTCAAGTGAGCCAAGCGACTGGTACCGTCAACATCGCCGCCACCGCCACCACCACCGCCGCTGGTGCAGTGGGCACCACCGTCAACGCAGAAGACGACGCGGTCTTGGCCACCGCCAGTTCCTTAATCTTGCACACATTGGTGGATCCCATCGCGACGTTGTATGATGCCGAGGCGCGACATCTGCAGGAACTGTTAGCCCAGTTGGCAGCCACGACGGCCGTAGAGTCATCCTCCTCGGCGTCTGCAAGTGACGGGCTCTAGCCTCTCTCTCTGTAGCTAGCACGTGGGGCATGCCATTCGCCTCTTTTTAACGAATCAATCACAACACAAAGTACCAGTAGACGGCGAGATGTTCGTGAATGAATAGTTACGACGTTAAACCGTTTACTGTTGTTCGAACAGGGAGGGATGTGTCACGAAGAGGAGACACGGACGACCAACGAAGAGCTTTCGGCCATGACGAGGCTCAAGGAGGAGGAGGAGGAGGAGGATAAAGAAGAAGGAGAAGAAGAAGGTTGAGTAGCGGCAGGTTGCGTGAGAAAGAAAGAAAACAGATGGAAATGTAACGGATGAACGAATGCATTTGTTGGCGGGGCGGGTTTAGGCAGCGAAGGCTTCCACGATCTTATCGGCGATAGGTCCAGCCGATGCAGGGTTCTGACCAGTGAACACGCGTTCACTGACGGCTGTGTGTGCACCCCAAGGAGCACCCTTGGTATATCTCGCGCCACGTCCCAAAGCCAAATCTTCACACGAACGACCCAAACCCGCATGCTCTGGCAGATGCGAGAGCAAACCGGCAATCTCTTCTTCTTCGTTGCAAAAGCCAGCCACTTCTTTGCCGGCAATCAAATAGTCACCATTGCTCAACTTCACATTCGTCAACGCGACGGGGCCGTGGCATACCGCGCCCACAAACCCACCTTGCTCATAGACACGTTGCGCGAACGTGGCCAAGTTCTCATCGAACGGGAAGTCATACATGGTACCAAAGCCACCGACAAAGAAGATCAAATCATAATTGGCAGGATCCAAAGTGGACAACACTTTGGTGTTCTCCGTCAACGCACGCGTTTCCGGATTCTCCCAGAATTCGCGGTTTTCTGCATCGGTCAAGTCCAACGATGCTGGAGTGACAGGGCATGCGCCACCCTTGATACTGGCAAAGTCAATCTGATATCCAGCCTTGGCAAAGCGAGCATACGGGTGCGCACATTCGGGCAGATACCAGCCCGTCTTCACCTCGGTACCTTCCACCTCACCGTGATTTGTCAACACCATCAACACTCTCTTGGTCATTTTCTTTACTGTTACAGGTCTTGAAGAGTAGAACTTATTTCCTTTGCAGCTTTGTTGTGCAATTGATTTGTGATACTATTGCCAGGTCTGCGTATGCTTTGCGGTGGGTATTCAACGCCATCGATCGATCGTCAGCGGCGGCGGCAAAGATTCTCGAAGGCGGAACCAGCGCCAAAATAAGATGTTTTGGGGTCTCCTGGGCCTCTGCCTCGCGCCACATTTCCGCGGTGCATCGACGCTATCTTTGCCGATGGAATGGTTCAGCCCCCTTGTACATACAGTAGTGTGGCCCATGCACAACAGCAACCTTGCTGAAGCCGCCGAAGATGAAGCCGAAGGAGGTAAAGATGTGAAGGTGAAGATGCACACGCTACACTTAATTAACATGCACGACCGAGAACTCTCTCCTCTTTCAACGAATATGTACACCCACCCCCTACCTACTACCGTCTACAGCACAGGACACCAGCTACAGACAGCAGCAGCAGACGGTCGTCCTTATTATTTGCGCATCAACGGACCCAGATTCATACCACGCATACTCATCGCCTTGGGATCCGCGCGCATCGGTAAATTCGCCGGCATCACCAAGCCTCGCACTGTGTCCGAGGCTTGTTTCGCAGCCATGGCATCCTGCAACCAAGGCTTCCGCGCGCCAATCAGCCCGTCTGTTTCTTCTTCCGCCGCTCCTCCCGTCGATGATGGTTGACTCTGTTTCTGCTGGTTGCGTTCCCAAAGTTTACGTTGCAGCGTCTGTCGTTGCCGCGCCTGTTGAATCTTCATCATCAGATCGTGGCGCTGCTGTTCCTGTGTGAAGTTGGAGGTGATCCGATGGGCTTCCGATTGCAACACCTCACGGCCCCCATGCGTATGTGGGGCCGTGTCGAGGATAGAGTTCCGTCGACTGTTGTTTTCACTGGTCTGTTCACTGCCGGACCCACCGAAGAGCGCATCTGCCGCATAATGCAAGCTGGGCGGGGGCGTTGCCGTCACCGTGGGGCCTTGATCCATCGACTGACGCAGAGGAGGCTTCGACATCGAGGCACGTGTCGAGGACATGGACAACGTCTCGTCTTTGGCTTCGGCGCGACTGGGCAGCGGCGATTTGGTCGGCGATAGTGACGACGAGGACAACGGAGCCAACCGAGTGGGGCTACCTCCAATCGTATGGAGATTCACTCCGTTGGTGGTGGTGGTGGCGGCGGCGGTGGCTTTGCTGTCACCCGCTGCATCACCCGCTGACGACGACGAGGACGACGACGGTGGATTCATCATTTCGCGGAAACAACGATCCAACAGGTCGTCCATTTGGGCGGGAGAAAACTGACTTTGCGTCGTTTCCACCATCGTTTTGACTCGATGAAACGCGGCATCCCACGCGACCAATTGCGCTTGGACTCGACGCGTATCCTCGTCGTCCTCACCGGCGGCGGTGGCTTGATTTGGATCGATGCCCGTGGCGGCCACTTGAATTTGTTTGGGCGTCCGATCGGGCGAGGACGCCGATGCCCGTGTCAGCTGCCGTTTCGCCCGCAAACGATCTTCCAAATGGCGTTTCTTTTGCTCCATCGCCGCTTGCAACGTATCCACCTGCAGTACACCCACATACACAGACATAGAGACAGAGACAGACGGGGTTAGAAGGGAGACGCATGCGCTCGACCAGCGACAATGCGACAACGCAGAGAGAGACGAATGAGACGTACCAGTTCTTGTTCGTTCTTCGAATGCGCTTGTTTGATTCGCTCTTTCTCTTGCCGCAAGACGTCGTCGTCGCGTGCATGGGGATGATGCGCGGCGCCTCCGAAGGAGATGCCACCGCCGTGGGAGCTGCTGGCCACCGGCATGGGTGCATCGGAGACAAAGGCATCGATCGCGTGCGTCAGTGCGTCTTGCAAGGATTGCTCCTGTGGTGGTTGATTCTCGGCGCCGGCCGCCGACCCGTGGTGGGACTGTTGGTTCAAGCGATTGCGCAGACGTTGATGGCTTGCGTCGCGTCCATGCCGCATCACCTGTTGATGTTGAACCTTGGCCGCTTCAAAGGCTTCCAACAAATGGGCCTTGACGTCGGCTTGCAATCGCTTGTCATCGATACCACCGTCGTTGTTGTCGGCGCGTGTGGCGGCCGCCGCCGCTCGTGACAACGACGCGACAGAGGCGTGCGCATCGTCCATGTGGTGCGCAAAGGCCTGCAAGAGCACCTGTTCGGCATCGGCGAGGGCTTGCAATTGCGTCGCTTCATCGACGCGTTGCCCCGACGCCGCGGCCGCCGATGTCAATTGATGCAAAACCGTCGCACGCAAATGGTCGCCCGCCTGTTGGTACTGGCGTTGGATGTGCTGCGCTTGTTCCATCCATTGCATCATCTGTCGGTGGCGACGTTCCTTCGCATTGGCATCGTCATCGACCGCTTCGTCGTCGTTCAAATAGTCGTCGTCCTCGATACCGTCACGTTTGCGTTCCGCCGCCGTTTTCATCGACGACGACGCCAACGACGACGACCCCTTGCGACCCGCGGGACCCGCCGCCTCCGACGACAAGCCCAGTACGTCGCGGGGCGGCAAATGCATCGCCGTTGCCATCGCCAACATCGTCGTTTCTTCGTTTTTCCGCAACGCAGCCAACAACGATTCGTCGGTGGCCAACGGTGGCAGTACGCCGCCGGCCGCCTCACTGCCACTGCCCGCCGTGGACCCACCGCGTTGTTGCTGCTGTTGCAGTCGTTGTTGCAATGCTTCTTGTTGGCGTTGCCGTTGATGCTGCATGCGCTGCAACAGGGACAACGTCTCCGCCTCGTATTGCTTCAACAACATGTTCTTCGATTGCGTCTCCAACGCCGATCGACCACGTTCACGACCGCTGCTGCTCCCTGCGGCACCATGGTCCCCGTTGTCGGTGGACCACCCCTTGGCATCCGCCACCTCCCCCGCCGCCGCCGCCGCCGCCGCCGACGTGGCAGAGGGTGTCTCCGCGGCGGAGTTGAGTAGACGAAGCAAATGGACGTCAATGTCGTTCGCATCGATGACCATACCCGGTGGCTGTGTCGCCAATGCCTCACGTACCGTCCGCAACTCGGTTAAACAACGTTGTTTGAAGCCCGCGACGACACCGTCCCGGAAGACATCCGCATCGTCCAACACTTGCTTCGTTTCTTCTTCCACACCTCGAATCTCTTGTGGCGTCGCCTGGCGTTCACGCAACAAGGCCAATCGGGCTTCCAACCGATGCAATTTACGTTGTTTGTCGTGATCCAAGGCTTGTTTCAACTGCTGCAACGCTTGTCGATGTTGGTTTTTCAAGGCATCGACTACCGCGTCCCCGTGATGATGCGGCTGCTGCTGCTGCTTCGATGCTTCGTGTTCGGCGAGACGTTTCATGGGCGACAAGTTGGCGGCGGACTCGGCATGTTTCATCTCCGCCGCTCGGTCGTGCTGATCGCCTTCGTGTGCGCTGCCACCACTTGCCATGGCTTCCTCCTTGGCGTCACTGGCGCTGGTCGTTGCTTGGGCTTGACGCATCATGGCGTGGAATCCGTCGTTGCCACCGGTGAAATCTGCTCCGTTGCTACCGCTGCTACCGTCACCACCAGCACCCGACCCGTGTGGCTGGTGTTGCTGTTTGTCCCCCTCGGTGCCCAGCCCATGTCCGTTGTCCAGGTAAATGGGGTTGCCTTTCTCGTCGAAATACACCGCGGACGGATCCAACGCCGCCGACGACGACGATGATGACGATGCTTTGTCTCCATAGCGAGCGGCGGATGGATCTTCATGCTCGATGCCCAAGAGATCGTGTATTTCCCGTTTGATGATGGCTTGTTCATCCTCGCGAATGTGAATATCCAGCAGAATGTTGACCATTTGCTGTTGCTCGGGGGAGGCGGTCATGGCCAAGAAGACATCTTCATCGAATGGCGTATTACTACTGCTGCCTTGATCGGAACTGCTGTTCCCGGTCAATTGGTCTTTGAGGAGGAGGTACATTTGATGCACTTGGTCTTGCTTGACCTCCGGGTGCGTGTGCAAGAAGATGGCACATTTGCGATACAGTTGCGCGATTTCTTTGCGTACTTCTTCGTGGCGTGATAAGAAACGATGCAAACGTTGCTCGTTTTCATTGCCCGTCGCCGCAATGGCGTCTAAATCCGCCATACGTTTCAATTCGGCATCGGATACCATCGCGTAATATGCATGCGACGAGTCCAGGTGGGCATTGATCTCTTGACGTCGATCTTCGAGGGATAAATAGAAGTGCAAGAGACCCTTTTCGTCGTGAAAGGTCATATCATCACAAGGAATCTGTTCGTGAAAGGCCGTCTCCAGGTCTTGCACAAGGTAGCGCATGTCGGAGGCCCATTGGACCAACTTCTCCGTCGCTTCGGACGGATCTACTTGTAGATCGGGATTGACAATGGCTTCTCGTTGTGCTTCCAATACAGATTCAGCAATCACAAAGAGCGCGTTGACTTCACTGAGTTCCAAATCAATGTTTTTAGCTGCCGCTTCGGCAACGAATTTCTCAACGGCGGTTTGATACCGAGGCTGCGACGGTTTCGTGGAAGAATAGGCACTTTCCTTCGCGTCTGGACGATAACGTGGTGATTGAACACCTTGTTCGCCTTTGGCATCATATCCCTGGCCGTATCCATCGTCTGATGCGGAGGTGAGCATCATCAACGCTTCCTCTAACGTGCCTTCCTCACCGATCGCCTTGATGGTCGAGTTAACTTTATCGATCGTGAATCCCATCCGCATGATTGCATCATGCATGTTATTATGAATGCTTCGACCCGTCTCTTCAAAGAGCTCAACACAAGCTTGGTGCATTCCTTCCGCGAAGGAGGAGAAGTCGTCCACCGATTCCAGTTGCTTGAGCACATCTTTGATGGCTTCATCTCGAGGTCCTCGACTTGGTGCTCTCAATATCTCATCAAAGGCTACCTCCAAGTCTTCCATATTTCCACCAATATCACTCAACATGTTGTGAATGACTGTCTCTGCAACGTCTTGAAACGATCGCCAGATGACGGCTTGTTCCGGATGAAGATCGTCAATATTACTGAAAAATGGACAATTCGAGGCGATAAATACACGAATCGTGTCTCTCCATTCTTGTCCACTTAAATAGTTGCGAAGAGCATCAATATGAAAGTGGTTATCCGACATTTCTATGTTTGTTACCACCACGCAAAAACGCAAAGATCAAGTCACACTAAAACCGTTGCCAGCTAAGACAACTCAACGTAACACGCACGCACACAACTAACCACCCAGTCACTACCTTGTGAAACCAATGCACTGGTAGCAAGCAATGTGACTTCCTTCCTGAGGATATATCTTTTCTTTCGTTTGCTTGTCTTGTCTCTGCAGTTTCTCGTTCCCAAGACGCCGCTTGCGCCAAACCGCTGAAGCGAATACCGACGGTTTCGAAACGAGTCCGACAAAATGGAGCCAGCAACAGTATACCCCCCCCCCCCCCCCCCCCATCTGTACCTGTAGTTGTGTGACAGTTCCTTGCGCACGAAGCATGATATACTTTGCTTAACAATTAAAATAGTTTGGAAGATAAAGAAACACAAGCTAGGGGGCTAGGGTTGAAAGAATGAGGAAGGAGAGGCGTACAGCTTGCGAGCCAAGCACAAAACTCAAAAGAGCTCTGGGACATCTTCATGTCCCAGCCACGGCCATTCCTGTACAGGCTGGTTGAAGGCAGTAGCACCAGCAAACATTCTTTCAAAGATTACCAAATTAGGAACGTTCCACGCGTTGAGAGGCTGATTGAACGCCGTTGCCTCGGCGAACATCTCGTATACATTACGCGCGTTCTCCATGACCCAACCATTCAGAGGCTGATTGAACGACTGTGTATGCGCAAACATTCGTGAGAGAATTGCTACATTGCCCATACCCCAGGTTTCCAAGGGCTGGTTGAAGGCGATTGCGCCTTCAAACATGCCGGGCATCGCCACAACATTGCTAACGTCCCAGCGTCCGAGCGGTTGATTGAACAATGACGCACCCTCAAACATACCACCCATGTCTTCAACACCGCCAACAGACCAGTCTTCTAATGGCTGATTAAAAGCGACTGCACCCGCAAACATGCGAGCCATAGCTGCCACGTTGCTGACGTTCCACGACTGCAGCGGCTGGTTGAAGGACGTGGCTTCAGAGAAGAGGTTGTTCATGTTGGTGACATTGCTGACATCCCAGCAATCCAAAGGTTGGTTGAAATTTGTCGCCCACATGAACATTGCGGACATATCGACGACCAGAGGTAGTTGCCAGCCATTCAGCGGCTGGTTGAAGGCGGTCGCCTTCATGAACATGCCCCACATCTCTGCCACGTTGTGCACGTCCCAAGCGTCCAATGGCTGATTGAATGCGGTCGCTCCTTGAAACATGCATGTCATATCACCCACTTGACCCACGTCCCAACTCTCCAAAGGCAGGTTAAAGGCTGCCGCGTTCACAAACATACCACTCATATCGGTGACATGGCCGACATCCCAACGATGAAGCGGCTGGTTGAATGCGATCGCATCTTTGAACATGTTCTTCATGTTCTTCACACGACTCACATTCCAACGAGAAATATCCTCGTTGAACGCTCTGCATCCCTGAAAAAGACCCGCCATAGTAGTGACAGCACTGACTTCCCAATCTTCGATGCGACCGTGTCGCATAAGACTCGCACGACGATCTCCTGCATCGTCGCTACACCACTGGCGCACAGCCGAATGGATAGTATTGTCTGTCAGTGGTGCAAATACGAAATCCTTGATCAATTGTCGTACACCAAACGGAAGCACTCGTTGTGGCACACGTAGCTGTACCGCACGAAACAAGCACAAATCAATCAGTTGGGAAAGTCGCTGGGGCTCTTCTATCGACATACTTTTGCTCCTATCCACTCGCAAGACGTAAAGTTTTGTTTCTGTATCTGTTATCGGTTGTATCTTGCGCTCAGAGGCCTGAAGTGCTCATCATCATGCGCGTGGTGGACTGTGTCAAAAACCGAAACGTACTTCCAGCAGTCCACTCTCCCATCCACAGCAGTATTGTATGTAATAGCTTCGTCTCCGGCCATCTCAGGTCCTTCCTTGTACATAGATGACAGTATCCACACCATCTCCGTTGTTCAGATCGCCGCAAGTGAGACGAGCATTGGGCGGATAAAAATCACTAGAAAGGAGAGTACCGTTGTGGATAGCGTAGACCTTCGTTTTACCAATCATGGAATCATAATCTGAACTCATTTCCGCTACCAACAATCTTTTCGTGTTCGTGCTGCAGAATCTCTGTCAGAGACGTACAGCACACTTTGGAACACTAAAAGTTTGTTGCTGATCAGTGTTTTACGAGTTGATTATGGTCCTATATATTTTTTGGTGCAAATCAATTGATAAGCTACTCTTATCGATGAAGTCTTAGGGCAGTTGGGAGAGCGTTACCAACAGGAGCGTGGGGCATGAGCGTGGGCGTAAACTTGAATGTCAACGCGCATGGAAGGATGTGAACAACCGAAACACGACACTATATATACTTAAGTACGCACGTTGGGGTGTACGTTACTTGTCAGAACTACTAGAAGAACTATCAGCATTACAATGCGCTACCATTAAACCGTTGAATGATCAGTGGGAATTGGCCGATCGGACCAATCGTCACGGCTAAGATCACTCTGAATATCACTCACCGAGGTGAGCGAGGCAGTGTCGTCTTCCACACCAGTTCCGTCGGAAGACGCGACTGATTCAGCCTCACCCAAGTGCAAATCACCCATATCTTCGTCAGCGAGAATGCGCAATCGAATATGTTGCACCCGTAATGATTCCGAATCCTCTCCAGCTGGTTCTGATACGTCATCATCCGCACTGTCACGTCGCTCTCGGTTGGCGACTTCATACTCGTCTCCCCTCATCGTTGTCAGGACCAGCGACCCCATATCTTTGCACAGCAAATGCATCTCAAAGACTTGACAACATCGCAGACAAGCTGCCAATATACATGCACCCACGAGAATGATGATGATCAGAAAGGTGGTCGCCGGGATGGAGAATGGACTGGCGCCCTCGTACGAGCATCGGTCCACCAGTCCATACTTTCCACTTAACAATCGAAGTACATGGTCGGTTTCAGAGAAGTTGCCACTATTATAGTCGTCAGAAATAGTACCAAGACCATCTACCCGAATGACGACTTGTGCGGAGCATGACGAATCGCCCGCACATCCCTCGTGGACCACGAAAGACCTGCAATTGCCGCTGTGGCGATAGTAGAGAAGCGAGCACGTAGAATTCGGACAAGCGGCGTTTTGCTGTACGACGCTGCCAGATTGATGATCGACTAACTTTAAATGCGTTCGGCCGTCACAGAAGCACCCATTGATGCTCACTTCCTGCTCGTTGCAAACGCGAAAGGGGCCACATTTGCAGACTCGTTTCTCCGCATTGTTGGTGTCTGCGGCAGTGTACCTCACACAATGCAAATTATTAAAACTTGTTTTTGAATCATCACTCTCATTGTCATTAAACTCCTCTCTATCCCAATCAATCTGTTGCACTGCTCGTAAGCATCGCATCACTTACAGTAGCTACCTGAGAGGCAACAAAACCATATCGCGCTGCGACTTGCACAAACAAACTCTTTCAGTCGTTTATATTTTCACCACCCATCGAATCCCTATTCCCTATTGATGTTGACCAGTCCCTTTGATACTTTTTTTTTGTTGATTGATCGACAGACCCGCCATTCTTTCTCCAGGTTCGGGCATCGGCGCATCGGCACTTGACTTGCGTCAGCAGCGTCATCGCCATCGCGACCGTCGTCGGTAAAAAGAACCTGGATTCTCGAGATACTTGTTA
>SMOI01000076.1:103143-118451 GCA_008000375.1 Poteriospumella lacustris
AATACAATCTTTTTGTATACTGCATACGTTATCCCGCGATAAACGATCAGCATCTAAAGATATGGTTGTTTGCGAAAATTGTGACGAGTTAGCGGCAAAGTGGACATGCAATGACTGCTCTCCATCGATAAAATTGTGCGAATCGTGCCGGGAGTTGCATGTGAAGTTCAAAGCATTCAAGTCGCATTCGAATTTCTGTGAATTATGCGAAGTGCGAGCTCCTATTGCATGCACTAACTGTGAAAAGGTACCCGCTAAATTCTTTTGCGAGAACTGCAAGGATGAATCAGAGCGATACTTTTGTTTGGGATGCTCGCTCTTTCATAACAAGATCAAAGCGTTTCGAAACCACTCAGTACTCCCCATGGAGGACTCAGCAGATGGACTCACCGCTAATAGCCCCTACCAAGTTCTTTGGCTCGCTGCTAAAGATCATTTCGACAGAATTGGTGGATATGTTCAGGACCTTGTGGATGGTAAACTGGAGGCGTCCTTAGAAACCAAAGTTTTGATCACAGTGTCTGCGGTGCTCATGTTCCTTCTTTGCAAGTTTATTTTCGGATCTTCTTCGATGGTTGTGAACATGGGGGCTGTTGCAGGAGTTTATTATTACCTCCAAAAACGGAAAGACCAGCAACTGAAAAGTCGCCAGACCGTGTTGCAGAACGGCCTCTTTTCATCGCAGTCAACCGAATCAATAGCTTCGCGAGTTTCGAACCGAAATCCTTTTGCTTCAAATGATATCAGAGAACTCGAAAATCAGTTCCCTGATGAATTTCCGTACGCGCTTCATGGAAAGCAAGCGAGCTTACGAAAACGAGGCCGTCCTTATCAGCAGAGGCCAGGAAAATCTCAGACAAAATCGCCGAATCAACATCGAGACAACTTCTCTGATGACGAAATGATACCCCCGAGCAAAGCCAGAGCAAATCAAGAGACGATTTGAATTTGGGTTCTTTCTGTTGTGTCGGGTATGTCGTGTAATTTTGTAAATAGTGAAGAGCATCATAAAGTTATTGATTGTTGTTATTGTTAAAGATTCAAATGTCTTCTTTACATAATTTCGTATGGTCTTTGTTGAAAAGGTGGTTTGTTGGTTGACGGTACCTGGGACCTCTGAGTTGGCGGTTGACGGGGTGTGTGGTGTGTCCGTCCTCAATCAGCATGACTACCACTCTAACGCGACGGCAGTGGAGTCCCGATCAACTCTGTCAAGAGTCTGCTTGAATATGATGGCAAGTCAAAGCAATGACATATCCTGAAATAGTTAGCTCACCATCGAAAGTAGAGTGGAATTAGTTTTGTTCAGTCTCAACCGCCTTCATGCCGATCCAAATTGGATTCCGTCATGGAGAGAATTACAGTGTCGAAGACATGGACCTGGAATCAGTAGAATCGACTCTATCTCTGAAAAGAAGAGGATCTTGTTTGCGATTCTTGAGGGTCTGGTTCCAACGTCGACTGTCCAAACTTAAGTCAATTCTTGCGAACATGATTTGTGGACCTAGGTTTACTTCAAGTTGAAGTTTGCAATGAGCCGTGGGGGCGGGGTGGGTGGCAAGTGGCAAGTGGCAAGTGGCAAGGAGCAGCAGTGGTAACAACCGCCCCCCCCCTCCGCGGAAGAAAACGATTACGCCATACTGTATGTGTGGCTATTGCTACTCTTCCCATTGGGGTTCTTCCGGTTAGCTCCAAGCAGCGGCATGAACTCCGCTTCATTCACTGTTTTACACGAAAACAAAACTCGTTTCACAGTCGAGAATCGAATGTAATTATTCATACAAGTACCAGGAGTTCCCTGCAGTCGCACACATAAACACGCACTTCCACAAAACCAAAACAGTTATACCTGAAGTAGGCCTAAATGTCCGAGAAATATTCAATCTGCGCAGTAACCGAGCGCAGCATCCTCTTTCCTCAATGTGCATTCTAAACGTGCATCCGAGAGAAAACTGATTACGCCCAAATTCCGATCACCGCCATGCAAGAAAATCCCAAAATAAATGATGCTAACATGGCCATCCGCTGAAGACGCTGATCACCAAGACTATGAGAATGACCGAAATACTTTCCTACCATTTCAACCAAAGATGTATAGAGCAGCGACCCACTGGCAATCGCCGTGGCGGCACCTTTGGCTCCTTCCTCTGAATCAGTAGTTTGACTGGAAGAGGTCAAAATACCGATGAGGACTCCCAGCGACACCGTCAGCGAAAATATGATGATAAACACAATAATCTTATTCCATCCCAAGGAAAGCTTGTTGTTTTCAATGACATTTCCTAAGCCCAATCCCTCCACAAACTGATGGAAGCTCAGGGCGATAAGCAGGACACTGATAGTATTGTATTCGCCATCCCCAAGAAGACCCAAATTGACACCGATTATGATACTGTGAACAGCAGTGGACATTTCTAACGCATATGCAAGAACTAAGTCTTGCATGGTGTCAGCGTTCGCCAAATCATCGAGTGCCAATAAATCGTGGTCGTGAGTGTCTTCATTGGTGATCAACTTTTTGCCAGAGCCATGATGGTGATGCTCATGCGAATGGCCATCGGTACGGAATCGAGAAGCTGGAAGTTCTTGCTCATGTTCACAATTTGAGGAGCATGGCCCAGCATGGTTATGCTCGTGTTCATGGCCGTGACCGTGGTCATGGTCCATACAAGCTTCGGGGTCAGGTTTAGGTTTGGTGTGCTCGCACGACACGAATCCACAATCTTCGTTGTGCTCATCTGAGTAAGGTCGATAGACGGGGGTTGCAATGTCTTTGGAATTGGGGCTAACATCGTACTTCATAGATGGGTGCTCTTTCTTCTTTCTTGAAGCAGCTGTCAACAAGACTGCTTGTTCAATGACTAAAACAAGAATGATTCCAAGACCTGTCAGAGCAAAGCCCAGAGGATAGTCAGGAACTAATTCATCCAATGTTTCATTTGCTTCGGGGCTCAAGTGAATCTATGGAAGTATGCAATCCGAACGTTATCGTCTGGTATACAGTCTCTGCTTGACAAAAATCCTTACCAGTGCAAGTCCAAGCATGATTCCGGCCGCACCCGTTTGCAAAAGGGGAAGAAGACTGTGATAGATTGGATTCTTGTAGCAAACGAATGGAGTCGTAATGCCCAAAAACGATGCAATGAACAGTACAAACACTGCTGCAATTCGCAATTTCAAGGACGCGTTCATGATTATGACGAAGACTATTGAGCAAAATCAGATGTGAGTCTCGTCCAGCGAACGATTATGAATGCGCTCTGAAAGGAGGAATGGTTGTCAATCCTTGACTACTGGAGTCACTTCGTTGTTATATTGTCATTCACATCTTGACGAGGAGGTTGGAGTTGCTGGATTGACTGGACTGGTGCAGTGGTGCTCGTCTTGATTCCTTTCCACATGTACATTGGCTTCCAATGTTGTATACTAAATATGATCATACATAGTATACTTGTGTACAGTTGGAATCAAAAGCAGGTGAGAGTCGAGAGTCTCTCCCTGTTCCAGTTTATGTTAGCATGACTGTTGTTTGTGTTTGAATCGCTACAATAACAAATAAGTTAACCTCTATAAACTCCTTTCCATTTCTTGATGATGTAGTCACCAAACTTCTCGGTGTGGTCTTTGTCGTAGTCGGTGACCGATATCTCCTCGTAATTCAACACCGACAACGTATTGAACTCCATAGCATCCTCACTTCCAACAGTCTGTGCTGCACCATCAACATTGACTACAACTTGGTCTTTCTTTTCATGGTCACCTTTGGGTTTGGTCCATGTTAAAGGTGAGTCGAAGTGAGGATAGAAGAAGTACACGAATGACAGCCGCTCCTGTGTTTGTGGAGATATGACCCGATGCACCGGGGCATGGTATTCTCCATCCGTAGCCAAAGCAAAATAGTCACCACAATTGAAAATAAGCGAACCAGGGATATAAGGAACGCTCACCCATTGGCCATTTTTGCGGTACTGAAGTCCAGTGACACTGTTCTGCATAATAATGGTCAACAATCCCCAGTCTGTGTGAGGAGAACTTCCCAAAATGCGATCTTTCCCACGTTGAGTTTCTTCTTTCACCAACGCTTGCTGCACTAAATCACTTTCAATGGGGAAATAGTGAAATAGGCGCAAAACAGAGATATCTGCGCCTCCAGCAATCATGATGTTCGTCGGTTTGTCGCGGTAGCGTTTGCGGGCATGAGCAACGTACGACAGAAAGTTCTCAGCGAGCGCCGAAAAACCTTCATAAATGTTATCAAACGGCTTCACTTCATTAGATGTCCAAGAATCTGGCCATATATTTGGGCTCTGCAACCATGTTGAGCCGGGACGAATAACTTTGTGTTTGGGATGACCGAAGCTGTATCCCTCTTTGGGCTCGAAATTAGCCGACAGTCCAGATTCGGCTCCAAATGAGAGGTAACCTCGACCAAAGTGATTCGTTTCGTTGAAGAGCAAGGCCTCTTTTTCGGCATAAGGCAAGCTGAATAAGTTGTTGGCTGAGTCAAACGCACGCCCTTGAGTCGAAGATCTGACAGCATGGTTCACAGCAACGAATGCACCGTGGTTGATGAGAGCATCCTCGATTTCAAGAAAGAGATCGTAAGGAACAGTGTTGAAGTCATACGATAGTCGAGAAAAGTCGATGATTGGTGGGGAAATTGTGCTCTCCACCTCTTCAGCGACAACCTTGGCAAAGATGCTCAAGACGAGCAAAAGCATAACTGGCATCAACATCTTTCAGCCCGCTGCCTAATAGAAGGATAGACGTTTCTAGAGAATGCTGATTGAGTGGCTAAGCATTTTCTCGCTATTCTTCTTCTCTTCAACAAGGCAAACCAATCATCCTGCTTCATCGTCGTCAAGTTTCCGCGCCTCCATTTCCTCGACAACCGCAGAGAAGGCGTTTCATGTTTCCCGACGTGACAATGTCGAACCGTTGGCGAGTTCCGGAGTTTGCTCGCATCTCTCATCTGATCTCTGTCTGTTAGACAAAAGTTAGTTGCACACAATCACATTGATCGACGATAAATCGTCATCAAACGGAGTTCTCTTTTCTGCATTGACTAGTCTATCCTCTATAGCTAGGGGAAAGGAGACGTCCTTGTTTTTATTCTTTTTGGTTGTGTCTTTTCCTTTTCGTTGTGGAACAGTAGAGGATGCTGGTTGAGGAAGATGAGGATATCCCGGAGGGATATGACTTCCGAAGTGCTTTTCTTCAAGAACTTGAGGAAAATCAGCCGGGTGTTACGCCAGCTCGACTCCAGCGCATTATGGCCATGAAGGAGATAACGTATCGCATGAAAAACCGAAAAGAGAAAATGGCCATCAAAATCGAAGAGCTCTTTCGACAGAAAAGAGAGCAGCTTTATCAATTACGGTTAAGAACTGCCCCCATTACTGCTGCCAATGGATACGCCACGATTGGCAATGAGTTTCAGCTTCGCTTGGAGATATTGTCGTTGGTTGAGAAGGAGAAGGAAAAGCAGCACACCGCCGAAGATGATCCCTACAATTATAAATTTCATCACGAGCGTTTACGGCGCATTCGAGAGCGAATTGTCAATCGGCGAGACGCCTACGATGGACGAGCCATTCTTCATTGTGCGGCGGCAGGTGGGCACTTCCACATCGTCCGTATGCTGTGCCACGAGTTCCAAGTTGACGTGAATTTACCAACTATTATGGGGAAAGCTACCCCGTTACATATTGCTGTCGAGAAGGGGTTTAGGCAAATTGCATCTTTGTTGATCACCATGGGCGCTGATGTGAATGCCAGAGACGACCAGGGCAACGCACCGTTGCACTTGGTCAAGAAGCCCACCATGGCAAAGCTACTGCTTCGATTTGGGGCGGATCCTACAGTTAAAAATCGCCGCAATAGGTCGGCATATGAGCATTATTTGTATTTAACGCCGCAAAAGGAAGTCGATAATGACTTAATGGAGTTTTTGCGGGAGAAAGAAGACCAGCGAAGTATCGAGATGATTCGCGAACGCATTGGTCAAGAGAAGCTCAACAAGGCCAAAGATCAAAATGCCCACCCAATGGCAATCAGTAGTAATACAACCACTACTGAATCAAGGATTCGTCGTGATGTACGTGCCTTGCTGATTGGGTCAACGTAGCAGAGCAGATGACTCACGTCGCTAAGAATAACTTGTATGTGTAAATATATTCTACGAAGACTTTTCCTCTCAATGCATACGTATTGTAGAATCAATCATTGATCTGCCGTCCAACTGTCACCCTAGTAGCGCCGTGGTAGAAAAAGTGAACGCACGAGTCTCCAATCTAGGATCGTTAGGGGTTTCAGTGTGTCTAGGTGACGGACGTGTGCTATTTTTCAGTCGTAGGCCGGACCAAAAATTGCTGTTATCTTGACGTCGGTTGACTTCGGCGGTTTAGGCCTTTGTTGCCGCTGGCGATAGTTGTGGATTTTGCGCATTATGCTATCGCGTGAATGCGGTCATCCATTTCGGAATTCAGTTTTCGTGTGTGACGTGTACCACAGATCGGCAGTCTCGTCTTTCGCAACAACGTGGGTCGCAGTAACGTGAACCAAGGCCTTTGCGATGTCGTCTGCAGATTTTCCGAACATCAACCCCGTCGGTGCACTGGCGATCTTTGTCGTGTTGCCGGTGGTGTTGATGATTCCATTCCGAGCGAAGCTTCACAGCAAACGAAAGCCGACATGGAATGTCACCAATCGTCTGATGAAGAAAGTCTTCGATGTCGCACACGTCATGATCAAAATGGCGCCGCTGGTGGCCTTTGGCAACTTGCTGTGGCTGGCGCTGCTTACACTGAATCAGGCATCGTACATGCGATCGAATTTGCACTGGAAAAGGTCCTTGCAGTACTACACGAATGTGAATCTGGGCGACTTCAACGCGATGAACGCCATCAACTATGCGCAGGTGCAGTTTTCCTACAACACCATGCAGTGGTCCGAGTCGACGGGCGTGTTGCCCGACCGCCGGCGTCTGCAGAGTCAAGTGGGATCAACGATGACACTGACGTATCACACGTCGGACTGGAACAATCTGCTGAACGACACGATGTTGTCGAAGGTGTGTCGAGTGGAGAAAGAGCTTCAGTCGGTGGCCTGTTTGTCGGGTGTGCAGTTCACGACGCTCGTCGACAACTTCGTCAACCGAACGACGTGTCAACCGTATGCGAACTTCACGACGAGTATCTACGCGGCGGGCAACACGGACAACCGGCGGTTTGTGGCGGACAACACGACGGAGGGCAACTTGGAGTCGCCGGTGCTGCTGTCGTACTACGACCAAACCAGCTGTTCGACGCTGTCCCCCGATGACATGTACGACGCCTTGAACACTCGGGCGAGCAAGTACGGGCTCATGGTGTCGTACACGCAGTCGGACCTGAACGAGGAGGACTTCTCGAATGCGGCGCACGACTCGGTGTACTATCTGATCGCGGCGGGGTTCGTGACGTTCGTGTGCCTGGTGTTCTCGGTGCGGGGCCTTTGGGTGCCGATCGTGACGATGGGGTGCATCTTGGCGGCGATGATCAATGCGACAGCGATGCTGCCGCTGATGGGGTTCGAGGGGTTCTCGGTGTACAACGGCGCCGGCGCTCTGCTGGTGATGATCTACGCGGCGAGCTCGGTGATGACGTTCAGCTCGGCGTGGCGCAAGATCGTGAAGCTGAACACGCGGCCTACGCCGAAGGACATCGTCGGGGCGTATCAGACGTCGGGCCAGATCATCACGTACGTGATGTTGGTGTCGCAGTTCTGCTTCTACTCGCTGACGGCGAGTCCGGTGCAGTTCATGAAGCAGTTCGGCGCGTTCACGGGTCTGTCGATCTTGTCGTTCTATTTGTACTTCCACTACGTGGTGATGACGCACTGGGTGCTGGCGTCGAAGTTCCTGATCCCGAAGAAGATGTACCAAAGCGCGCGCGACTGGAAGCACGACCACTGCCAGTGCTGCAAGGCGATCGACGAGTGGTGCGTGTCGGACGGGTGGGCGGCGGCGATGGTGGCGGCGCACAAGAAGCACGAGGACAAGGAGTACCAAGACGACGAGGAGGAGGAGGACGAAGACGACTACGACGAGGACGGCGGTGCGCGGCGACGCAAGAACAGCCGTCGGTCGGAGTACGAGGAGGGCGGCACGGTGGTGGCGGACGTGCAGGTCATCAATCCGAACACGCCGATGGACTCGTTCCGCCCGGGCGACGACGTGTCGACGGTGATGTCTCGATCGCAGCAGCAGCAGAGCCGCTTCAACCCAGAGACGGGGTCGGTGTACTCGCAGGCGATCCCGATCGAGGCGGCGCCGTTCGACGGCGAAGGGAAACACGACGAGGGCGACGACGAGGACGACGAGGGGCACGAGGACGGGTCGAACAAGGACGACCCCGAGGAGGGCGAGGAATACGAGGGAGAAGAGAGTGGCGGACGGGGCATCTTGGGCTGGTGCAAGGGCAAGCGACCCATCAAGGTGATCGGCGCGATCATGCTGACGATGACGGTGGTGGCGCTGATCGTGGTGTACGTGGTGTCGCTGCCGTACATGTCGCTGGACATGGGCCTGCCGGACCAGATCGACGGCGACACGAACATCGGACAGCAGTACAAGATCATGGCGCACTACAAGTCGGACCTGTTCCAGGAGAAGCTGCCGGCGAACTACGCGTTGAAGCGGTCGGCGGCGCCGACACGCGCTCCGACGCGGTTGCCGACACGTGCTCCGACGCGACGCCCGTCGCGCCACCCGACGTTTCAACCGACGAGCTCGGTGACGCAGATCAGCGCGATGCCGACGGCGAGTGCGGCGGTGCCGTTCGTGGACTACACGGTGTACACGTGCTGGGGCCTGAGCCCGAAGAAGTCGGAGCACGACGGCGTGCCGATGGCGAAGATCGACGGCACGGCGTTCCTGCGGTATGCGCGTGCGGGCCAGAACGGCCTGGTGTCGGACATGCAAGACTGGTGCTCGTACGTGGCGGACAACCGCCACGACCTGTCGGTGTCGCCGGAGTGGTCGAGCGGCGACTGCATCTACAGCCAGTACCTGTTCAACACGAACTACCTGCGGCCGGTGTTCCAGACGCCGTCGATTCAGTGGACGACGGTGGCGGCGACGTCGTACACGGCGGGCAGTCTGATCGGCATCATGACGAACGCGACGAACGAGAACCCGAACCCGGTGTACGTGTGTGGCAACTTCTCGCTGCGGTCGTATGTGGACGACCTGCAGGGCCACCAGGACGACATCCGCAAGGTGCGCGACACGTGGGACGCGGCGTTCCGTCGCGAGGGCGGCAAGAAGGCGCAGCAGTTCGGCATTCCGCTGATGATGTCGAGTCCGGCGTTCACGTTCCCGGTGCTGGACGCGATCAACCAGGAGGCGGCGCTGTCGAAGATCATCGCGCTGCCGCTGGTGTTCTTTGCGTTTTTGCTGTGGCTGCTGACGGTGGCGGACGTGGGGCTGACGCTGTTCGGCGCCTTGGGCATCTTCGTGATTCTGTCGGTGATGGTGTGTCTGGTGGCGTTCTTCGTGTCGCCGGACCTGGACCTGTTCGACGCGATGTTGATCTGCGGCGTGCTGACGATCATCGTGGACTTCCCCGTGCACGCGATCGGCGAGTACATGAATGCGCGCGCGTACGTGGACAAGCAGCTGCTGCTGGTCGAGACGAGCGGCGCGAAGCACATCGACGACGAGCGACGCATCACGCCGGCGATCTCGCTGACGAGCAGGCACATTCGGCACGCGATCGTGGTGCCGGCGATGCTGTACGTGTTCACGGGCATTCCGATGCTGATGGCGGAGTTCGAGATCTACCGCAAGGTGGGCACGTACGTGATCATCGTGGGCGTGTTGTCGTTCGTGTTCGTGTACTTCTTCCAGCCGTATCTGTTGGCGTTCGGCTGCCGCACGCGGATCTACGAGAGTCTGTGCGTGGAGGTGGAGGAGGAGGTGGACGACGAGGAGGAGGACGGCGAAGGCAGCCAGGCGAGCGGCAGTGGCAGCGGCGCGGACGACGACGGCCAGTCGGAGTACACGCGGTCGCAGTACACGGCGCCGTACCCCGGCACGGTGTCGATGTACCAGACGATCCCGCCGCCGTCGGTGGCGTCGCAGTCGGGGTACATGATGCCGATGATGGTGGACGGCAACAACGCCGACGCGCGGTCGGAGTACAGTCGCGGGTCGCAGCAGAGCCAGCAGTCGCAGATGATGAACATGTACGGGGCGCAGGCGAACGCGTCGATGATGATGACGCGCGGTGCGCCACGACCGATGTACCACGGCACGCTGGGTGCGGAGTCCATGCAGATGGGCCAGACGCACACGCCGGGCGCGCCGGGATACCCGTCGATGCACAACATGTACGAGCGGCATCCGTCGGGCTTCTCACAGCTGCCGCCGGGACAACAGCCGCCGCCGCAGCCGCACCAGATGCACCAGGTGCCGTCGTTCCAGATCCCGATGCTGCCGAACAACGGGTCGCCCAACCCGCAGCACCAGAGCATGTACCGTCCGGGCTCGATGGTGATGCAGCCGCCTCCGCCGCAGGCCATGTACGGACAGCCGTCGCAGTACAACATGAACGGCTCGATGTACTACACGCCGAACAACACGCCGCCGCCGCAGCCGCATCCGTCGATGTACGGCATGGCGCAGCCGCCTCGTCCGTACTAAGGTGCGGACGGTGGGGCGGTCTGTGGGCGGCGCGTCGGTGAGTTCGCGCGTGTGTACATGGCCGCCGTGTGGAGTGTCCCACGCGTGCGGCGACGACGCAGGCGTCGCGCGTGCGCGGGTTGGCGCAGCGAGCACGGCAGCGTGTCCGTCGCCGCTGCAGCTTTGAATTGGTTCTTCAGTCCCGAGTAAAGTATCCTATAGAATGTGTGTGTGTTTGTGCGGCGTTGTGGCCGTCGCAAACTCTTCGCGTAAACCGTCGGTATCATCCTTAATTAGTTTTTCAGTTGTGGTCACGTCCGTGTACACGCCGCGTCTTGTGTCGGTGACGGTGTCGCGTCGTACGATGATGGTGCGCTGCACCACCGTCGCTTGTCCGCCTGTGGCACTGCATCTGTGTGCAGGTGGGTCGTCGTTCGTTCGTTGTTTGCGTTTCTTCGGTGGACAAAAGACATGTTGAAGTTTAAGAGGGATTTACGTGTAATTGGACCTACGATGTACGTGCACGTTGTCGGTGAGTTGTCCTCGTCGATAGCGCAAAGCATCGACCCGGAGCGATGAGAGCTGCTTCTCTCGTCGAATAGGCTCCATCGTAACGTGGGAAATACACAAAGAAACAAAAGATACCGAAAGAAAAACTGTCGTACGCAACGAAATAATGGACACAACACACACGTGCGGTGCGGTGCGAGACGGTGCGGTGAGGCACGAGAGACGCGTGGGGGGGGGCGGGGATGAGAGACGGCCAAGAGGGCGTGGCAACCAGCCCGTGGCTGATCGCCCATCGCTCCCACCTGACACTGCAACGAACGAAAACTGAAAAACAATTGAGGGTACCATGCGGAACCGAACGGTCGCGAGACGTGTCGGCGACGCCTTCCGCGGGCACAAACAAACACGCACACTCTAAGGGAACCTCGTCGATCACGAGCCAAGGAAGGAACCAATTCAAAGCTGCAGCGGCGACGGACACGCTGCCGTGCTCGCTGCGCCAACCCGCACACGCGCGACGCCTGCGTCGTCGCCACACGCGTGGGGCACTCCACACGGCGACCATGTACACACGCGCGAACTCACCGACGCGCCGCCCACAGACCGCCCCACCGTCCGCACCTTAGTACGGACGAGGCGGCTGCGCCATGCCGTACATCGACGGATGCGGCTGCGGCGGCGGCGTGTTGTTCGGCGTGTAGTACATCGAGCCGTTCATGTTGTACTGCGACGGCTGTCCGTACATGGCCTGCGGCGGAGGCGGCTGCATCACCATCGAGCCCGGACGGTACATGCTCTGGTGCTGCGGGTTGGGCGACCCGTTGTTCGGCAGCATCGGGATCTGGAACGACGGCACCTGGTGCATCTGGTGCGGCTGCGGCGGCGGCTGTTGTCCCGGCGGCAGCTGTGAGAAGCCCGACGGATGCCGCTCGTACATGTTGTGCATCGACGGGTATCCCGGCGCGCCCGGCGTGTGCGTCTGGCCCATCTGCATGGACTCCGCACCCAGCGTGCCGTGGTACATCGGTCGTGGCGCACCGCGCGTCATCATCATCGACGCGTTCGCCTGCGCCCCGTACATGTTCATCATCTGCGACTGCTGGCTCTGCTGCGACCCGCGACTGTACTCCGACCGCGCGTCGGCGTTGTTGCCGTCCACCATCATCGGCATCATGTACCCCGACTGCGACGCCACCGACGGCGGCGGGATCGTCTGGTACATCGACACCGTGCCGGGGTACGGCGCCGTGTACTGCGACCGCGTGTACTCCGACTGGCCGTCGTCGTCCGCGCCGCTGCCACTGCCGCTCGCCTGGCTGCCTTCGCCGTCCTCCTCCTCGTCGTCCACCTCCTCCTCCACCTCCACGCACAGACTCTCGTAGATCCGCGTGCGGCAGCCGAACGCCAACAGATACGGCTGGAAGAAGTACACGAACACGAACGACAACACGCCCACGATGATCACGTACGTGCCCACCTTGCGGTAGATCTCGAACTCCGCCATCAGCATCGGAATGCCCGTGAACACGTACAGCATCGCCGGCACCACGATCGCGTGCCGAATGTGCCTGCTCGTCAGCGAGATCGCCGGCGTGATGCGTCGCTCGTCGTCGATGTGCTTCGCGCCGCTCGTCTCGACCAGCAGCAGCTGCTTGTCCACGTACGCGCGCGCATTCATGTACTCGCCGATCGCGTGCACGGGGAAGTCCACGATGATCGTCAGCACGCCGCAGATCAACATCGCGTCGAACAGGTCCAGGTCCGGCGACACGAAGAACGCCACCAGACACACCATCACCGACAGAATCACGAAGATGCCCAAGGCGCCGAACAGCGTCAGCCCCACGTCCGCCACCGTCAGCAGCCACAGCAAAAACGCAAAGAACACCAGCGGCAGCGCGATGATCTTCGACAGCGCCGCCTCCTGGTTGATCGCGTCCAGCACCGGGAACGTGAACGCCGGACTCGACATCATCAGCGGAATGCCGAACTGCTGCGCCTTCTTGCCGCCCTCGCGACGGAACGCCGCGTCCCACGTGTCGCGCACCTTGCGGATGTCGTCCTGGTGGCCCTGCAGGTCGTCCACATACGACCGCAGCGAGAAGTTGCCACACACGTACACCGGGTTCGGGTTCTCGTTCGTCGCGTTCGTCATGATGCCGATCAGACTGCCCGCCGTGTACGACGTCGCCGCCACCGTCGTCCACTGAATCGACGGCGTCTGGAACACCGGCCGCAGGTAGTTCGTGTTGAACAGGTACTGGCTGTAGATGCAGTCGCCGCTCGACCACTCCGGCGACACCGACAGGTCGTGGCGGTTGTCCGCCACGTACGAGCACCAGTCTTGCATGTCCGACACCAGGCCGTTCTGGCCCGCACGCGCATACCGCAGGAACGCCGTGCCGTCGATCTTCGCCATCGGCACGCCGTCGTGCTCCGACTTCTTCGGGCTCAGGCCCCAGCACGTGTACACCGTGTAGTCCACGAACGGCACCGCCGCACTCGCCGTCGGCATCGCGCTGATCTGCGTCACCGAGCTCGTCGGTTGAAACGTCGGGTGGCGCGACGGGCGTCGCGTCGGAGCACGTGTCGGCAACCGCGTCGGAGCGCGTGTCGGCGCCGCCGACCGCTTCAACGCGTAGTTCGCCGGCAGCTTCTCCTGGAACAGGTCCGACTTGTAGTGCGCCATGATCTTGTACTGCTGTCCGATGTTCGTGTCGCCGTCGATCTGGTCCGGCAGGCCCATGTCCAGCGACATGTACGGCAGCGACACCACGTACACCACGATCAGCGCCACCACCGTCATCGTCAGCATGATCGCGCCGATCACCTTGATGGGTCGCTTGCCCTTGCACCAGCCCAAGATGCCCCGTCCGCCACTCTCTTCTCCCTCGTATTCCTCGCCCTCCTCGGGGTCGTCCTTGTTCGACCCGTCCTCGTGCCCCTCGTCGTCCTCGTCGTCGCCCTCGTCGTGTTTCCCTTCGCCGTCGAACGGCGCCGCCTCGATCGGGATCGCCTGCGAGTACACCGACCCCGTCTCTGGGTTGAAGCGGCTCTGCTGCTGCTGCGATCGAGACATCACCGTCGACACGTCGTCGCCCGGGCGGAACGAGTCCATCGGCGTGTTCGGATTGATGACCTGCACGTCCGCCACCACCGTGCCGCCCTCCTCGTACTCCGACCGACGGCTGTTCTTGCGTCGCCGCGCACCGCCGTCCTCGTCGTAGTCGTCTTCGTCCTCCTCCTCCTCGTCGTCTTGGTACTCCTTGTCCTCGTGCTTCTTGTGCGCCGCCACCATCGCCGCCGCCCACCCGTCCGACACGCACCACTCGTCGATCGCCTTGCAGCACTGGCAGTGGTCGTGCTTCCAGTCGCGCGCGCTTTGGTACATCTTCTTCGGGATCAGGAACTTCGACGCCAGCACCCAGTGCGTCATCACCACGTAGTGGAAGTACAAATAGAACGACAAGATCGACAGACCCGTGAACGCGCCGAACTGCTTCATGAACTGCACCGGACTCGCCGTCAGCGAGTAGAAGCAGAACTGCGACACCAACATCACGTACGTGATGATCTGGCCCGACGTCTGATACGCCCCGACGATGTCCTTCGGCGTAGGCCGCGTGTTCAGCTTCACGATCTTGCGCCACGCCGAGCTGAACGTCATCACCGAGCTCGCCGCGTAGATCATCACCAGCAGAGCGCCGGCGCCGTTGTACACCGAGAACCCCTCGAACCCCATCAGCGGCAGCATCGCTGTCGCATTGATCATCGCCGCCAAGATGCACCCCATCGTCACGATCGGCACCCAAAGGCCCCGCACCGAGAACACCAGGCACACGAACGTCACGAACCCCGCCGCGATCAGATAGTACACCGAGTCGTGCGCCGCATTCGAGAAGTCCTCCTCGTTCAGGTCCGACTGCGTGTACGACACCATGAGCCCGTACTTGCTCGCCCGAGTGTTCAAGGCGTCGTACATGTCATCGGGGGACAGCGTCGAACAGCTGGTTTGGTCGTAGTACGACAGCAGCACCGGCGACTCCAAGTTGCCCTCCGTCGTGTTGTCCGCCACAAACCGCCGGTTGTCCGTGTTGCCCGCCGCGTAGATACTCGTCGTGAAGTTCGCATACGG